>CAUYUJ010007002.1:823290-902175 GCA_963575745.1 Prorocentrum cordatum
GAAAATGCGCGCACTGCAGCGCAGCAGGTCCTCGATAATGTCGGCGCAGAACGCGTCGGACCACGCGGAATGAAGGCCGCGGCGGTGGCCGTCACTACGGCCACGGGCGAACCTCCAGCGGGCGGGCACGGCCATTCTGATCTGCGCGCCAAGGTTTTGGCTGGATTCGCGCAGCGCAACGTCGGTGATTGTCATGGCGCGCGCGTCGTCTGTGGCGCACGCGTCGTCCTGCTGCGTAACCTCCAACGTCTCGACGACGCGGGGTTGGTAGAGCACGACGCCTGCCCCCTCTTTGAGGTCTACCAGCCCCCAGTAGTTGTCGTCTGCTCGTCTTGTTTTGGTCGCTACCATCTCCACCACTGCAAGCTCCAATTGTACTTTCAGTGCTGCGTGCCTGCGCAACACTTCCACCGCTTCCGCGTCTCTCTGCGGGTGGCCCAGGAGAAGCGGGCCCCAGATCAGCACGAGGATGTTGGCTGGGCTCTCGAGCAGTTTTTCGACATCTTCCACTGCGGCCCTGGCCGTCACTACGGCCGTGAGCAGGGTAAACGCTGGGTCCGCAGGGACTCGCCGACGCGGACTCCGATCCGGTGCTCGCCAGTCAGGGCGCGCGCGCAGCAGCGGAGCGCCGCGCTCCACGAAGTCGCCGAAATTGCCTCTGCCGTCGTCCACTTGGATCCAAGCTCTACCTCTCTGGTCCGTCAGACGCGCGCCCACCTCCGCCGTCCACGGGGGGCGCGCTCGCGTCGACGCGAGGGCGCTGCTTGCCGCCCGTTTCGGCGCGGGTGGTGCGCAGCTGCTGGGCTTCGGCGTCGTGTGCAGTAGGGCGTCGTAGTTCGGGGGTTCGTCAGGCTGCCGCGGCCTTTTTTTGCATGCGGTTCCAAGCGCGCCTTCTTCTTTGGCGGCTCGTCCTGGAGATGCCGCGGCGGGTGGTCAGGCTGCCGCGGCAGCAAGTGCACCTTCGGAACCTGCGTTCGCTGGGAAGGCGCACGTTTCGCCCTCGGCACAATCTGCACCTTCGGCCCCCTGGAGGCCGCCACTGCGGCCCTGGGAGGCGGCGCGGGGCGAACGGAAGGAGCTGCGCGGGCGGAGGCGCGCGGGGCCGAAGGGAGTCTTGCTTTTGAAGGAGGAGCCGATGCGTCGTCTGAGTCGCTCAAATCCACAGCCCCCTTGGGTTTTGCTTCGGGTGGCGGCTTTGGAAAAGCCTGCATCAGCACCGTTGCCGCCTGCTTCGCCCCTGCCGCCTTCCCGGCAAACCCGATCGCAAGGGTCGCCGTCGCAGGCGCGCCCCCCGCCTTCGACCACGCGGTAGGAGGTGCGCCCCCCGCCTTCGAGATCCCAGGTGAATCTGGCACAGTTTCGCTGGACGAGCCAGAGGAGTCACTCGTAGTCGAGCTTTCGTCGGGAGCGGCCCTTGGGGGTAAACGCAGAACTGCGTTTCCGAAAGCTGTCGCGCCTGGGGCTTTGCTGGAGGCCGCCGCTGCGGCCTCGGCCGCCACTGCAGCCCTGTTGCCTGAAGCGCCCCAAGGCACCATCGTTGATTCCGTCGGGCCCGCCCCTCGAGCCAAGGGGGGCCGCGCAGCCAGCGGCCAGCTGTTGGAGCCGCGCGCGCGGTCGAGGTGGGGACAAGACAGGCAAGATGGCAGGCGTCATCGTTAATTATCATCATTGTCATCACCGGTGTCATCGGAGTCGACATCGCCACCGTCATCACCAACGCCATCGCGATCACCATCGTCATCATCATTATCACCATCGTCATCGTTAAATATCATCATCGCCATTTATGAACGTCGTCGCCCTCGTCATCGTCATCGTTTCATCGTCATCATCATCATCGCCGACGTCATCGCGGTCGTTGTTATCTGATGGTGGCGGACATGATGATGGCGATGATGGCGCGAAGTAATTCGCTGACACGATTTAATTAGTCGCAAAGCTTCCGAAAAAAAGGTAGTGGCGGAAGCTTGCCTGCGATTCCTACAGCTGGCGGCCGCCATTGCGGCCCACGCTGCCACCTTATCACTGGTTGCGGCCCGACTGGTAGCCCAAGCCGCCTGGAGGCATCCCGCTGCCGCGCTCTCTGTCGAACCTGCCAGCCCCCGCCCTGTCGAGGTGCTTGTAGTACTTGCGCGCGCCAGCGCCATTACTGCCGCCGCAGCCATCCCCGGGTTGAGGCGCGGTAGATGCGCGCGGGCCCGCCTCGCACAGGTCGAATTCCTTGGTTTTCCAGCTGGGGTGGAAGCGGGCAACCGACAAGTCCTTGCGGTTGACCACGAAGTCGTAGTTGTCCGGGTGTTCGCCGCGTTTGTCGCCCCTGCGGTGCCAGGAGGCGAAGCAGCGCTGGTGGTCGCAGCTTGCGGGGCGGGCGGACACCGCGCACCGAACGAGGCCGCCACTGCAGCCATCAGGCCCGTTGACCACCTGCGCCTTAGTTTCTGGACTCACCTGAGCGATCATCTCCAGCCAGCTTCACGAGACTTCCTCGCCGTCCCAGAAGTCGTAATGCATGTTGTGTTGTCATTTCTTCTTAGGCGGCTTCCAGATTTTGCCGATCTGCACGGTTGCCTCACAGACGACATCCTGCGGTTTCGGCCACGCGGCGCAACCACCTCAGCGCAGCGTTGCGCTGGCGGCACGAGGCCGCGATCGGGCGACTTTCGAAAACACATAGGTCGACCGCCCTTGCGGGCGCCGCCACTGCGGCGGCGTTCTCTTGCCCGGCCTCGGTGACAGGGGCCCTGTCTCGCGAGCGCCCCCTGATCATCTCTGCGGGCGGTGGGGGTTCCCAGAGACGCAACTGCATTGGGCGAGGCGGCGGGGCTGCGTCGCGCTTAGGGGTGGCAACTGGGGGGGCTGGCGGCTGCGGTCCTGTCGTTGGCGGCGGCGCTGCCGCTGCTGGATCGAGGGTCGATGTCCAACGGCTTGAGGGGCCGTCCGTGGACGACGGGTGGGCCGCCACTGCGGCCTGGACTGGACTGGCCTGGCGGCGTCGAAGTCCGCGGTCGTCCTTCAGTTGTTCGAGCGGGCACTGGCCCACTACCCCACGAGCAAGCTCCTCCTCGCGCTCGGCCTCCTGCCGCGCAATCCAACAGTCTCGCGTCTCCCACCACCCATTGTCCCAGCCCTTCCAGCTGTCCCAGCCGCTCCACGGGCCACCCCACCACTGCCCCTCCTCGTGGCCGCCACTGCGGCCCTCTTGCGCCCAATCGTCCGAGCCCCCCTCGGCCGCCACTGCGGCCTCCTGGCCGCCACTGCGGCCTGCGTGCGCCACGGGCGCGGGGCTTCCCGCCGCCATCTCGCTGCCCTCGGCCACGGAGGGGAGGTCTGGGCCGAGTGGCCGCGGGCGCCTAGCGGACAGGGACCGCGGGCGCCGACTGCGGTCCGCGTGGGCCTCGGCGAGCGCCGCGCGGGGGTCTGCCGCGGAGCTCATGGCTTGAGCTTGCTCGGTGGGAAAAAGCTACAAGCAAGAGGAAGAGAACAAAATCATAAGACGGGAAGAGATGGGAAGACGGAGCGAGAAGGCGAGAACCGAAATAAGAAGAGAGTAAGGGAGAGAGAGAGAGAGGGAGAGAGAAAAAGAGAGAGAGAGACAGAAAGAGAGAGTGCGTGACAGATAGAGAGAGAGAGAGAGAAGATAGAGAGATGAGAAAAAACATAAATATAGAGAAACAAAGAAAGAAAGAGAGAGAGAGAGAGAGAAAGAGAGAGAGAGAGAGCGAAACAAAGAGAGAGAGAGAGAGAGAAAACAAAAAAAACGGATGTGAAGCCAAGCGGTGTGAAATGCGTCACCGCGAAAATATCGTCACGAAGCTACCACATGTTTACTATATTTCTGGACGTTGAGAAGCAAACGAAAGTGCGCATACGAGACACACGAAAATGCGCAAACGAACAACACAACAAAACATATTGTAGAAAAAACTTAACAGCTATTGAGAATGACACAGACAGACCGAGACAGAGAGACAGAAACAGAGCGACAATGGTCCGATCTCAAAAAAAACGTGCCTTTTTCAAATACCGAGGGTTGGGGGGGGCAGAACCCCAGGAGCGCAGCAACTCCTCTTAGAGGAGTTGCAGAATTCACACGGGGCAGCGCTTAAAATTTGAAATTCATTTTTTTATTAGGGCTTTTGGATTAGCCCTATAGCCCTATAGCCTTTTAGCTCTATAGCCCTACAGCCCTATAGCCCGATAGCCTTATAGCCCTATAGCCCTATAGGCCTACAGCCCTATAGCCCTGTAGCCTCAACAAAAAATTAGGATTGGGGATGCCCTCCTGTATGATGTGTGCTTATGCCGTAGTTCGCTCCTCGACTATCTCCCTTTCCGTTGCCCCTGAGTGGGGGAAGGCGCCCCCAAAGCGGAGGCGAGGCGAGGCAAGACAACTGCCATGACCGCGAGGCCTCGGCCTGGGCTGTGGGCGCCTCGCGCTGGGCCTGCGGCCACGCCGCGCCGCGCGAAAACTTCGGCCGACCTCGCCAGTCGGCCGTCGGTCGTCGTCCGTCGGTCGGTCGTCGTTCGCCGGCGTCGGTCGTCGTCAGCGTCGGTCGTCATCCATCTCCGTCGGTCGGCGGTCGTCCTCGTCGTCGGCGTCGCTCATCGTCGATCGTCGCCGTCGGTCGTCCGTCGGTCGTCGTCGGTCGTCGTCGGTCCTCGTCAGTCGTCGGTCGTCGGCCGTCGTGGACGGGCACCGAAAGTCGCGGTCGTCCGTCGTCGGCCGTCGGCGTCGTTCGTCGGTTGGTCGTCGATCGTCCTCGTCGCCAGTCAGTTGGTCGTCGGTCGTCCTCGTCGTCGCAGTCGTCGGTCGTCCTCCGTCGGTGGATCGTCGTCGCTTAGTCCTCGTCGTCGTCGTCGGTGGTCGTCGGCCGTCGGCGTGGGCCGTCGGTCGTCGCCATCGATCCTCGTCGACGGGCACCAGGGGTCGCGACGATCGCGAATCGAATCGCGATGCCTCAGGGGGCATCCAGAGGCCTCAGGGGGCGTCTGGGCCTCTAGGCATGGCTGGGAGAGGCCGTCGGATGGCGTCGTCGATCGTCGGGTCGTCGGTCGTCCGCCAGCTTCGGTCGTCCCTCGTCGTCCGCCGTCGGTCCTCGTTCCTGTCGTCGTCGTCGTCGTCGTCGGTGGTCTCGGTCGTTGTCAGTAGTCCTCGCCGGGCATCGAAGAACGCGGGTCGAGGGCGAAAGTCGCTGGTTGACCGTTGTGCTGCCATCTGGGGGACTCTGGAGGTCTCCAGGGGTCTCTGGGGGCCTTCAGGATATCCAGGGACCACCAACGACCTCCGAGGAATCGTCGTCGTCAGCATCGGCACGTCGGCGTCGGCATCGGCATCGGCGTCGGCGTCGACTTAAGGCTACTCCAAGGCTGCCTCTACAGGTCCGCTGGTCCATTCTGATGTCGTCGTCATCGGCGCTACAATCGTCGACGTCAACGTCGTCGCTTTCAATGCCGCCGTCGTCTTCGGCCTCGTCGACGACAAGGCGAGCTTCCGGTAGACAGTAGAAGTTCGGAGGCAAAAGGCCGCCGCGTCCTCCTCCTCCTCCTCTTCCTCCTCCTCCTCCTCTTCCTCCTCCTTCTCCTGCTCCTCCTGCTCCAACTGCTCCTCCTGTCTCTCCTCCTCCTCTTCCTCCTCCTCCTCCTCCTGTCTCTCCTCCTCCTCCTCCTCCTCCTACTCTCCTCCTCCTCTCCGCCTTCCTCCTTCCTTCCTCCTCTCCTCTCTCTCCTCCACCTCTTGTCCTCTCCTGTCCTTCCTCTTCCTCCTCCTCTTCTGCCTCCTCCTCCTCCTCCTTCCTGCTCCTCACTCCTCCTACCTCCTCCTCCTACCCCTCCTCTCCTCCTCCTCCTCCCTACCTCCCCTCCCTCCCTCCCTCCCCTCCCTTTCCCTCCCCTTCCCCTCCCCCTCCCTCACCTATTCCCTCCCATCCCTCCCCTCCTCTCCTCCTCTCCCTCCTCTCCTCCTCCTCCTCTTCCTCCTCTTCCTCTCCTTCTCCTCCTCCTCCTCCTCATCCTCCTCACTCCTCCTCTCCTCCTCTCTCCGCCTCTCCTTCCTCTCTCAATCCCTCATCCTCCTTCCTCCTCTCCTCCTCCTCCTCCTCCTCCTCCTCCTCATCGTCCTCCTCCTCCTCCTCATATTATCATTCTTCTTATTAGTAGTATGATTATTAGTCTGCTTATTCTGATTATTCTTCTCAATATTATTAAGAGTCTTCTTCTTTGTATCATTAATATGAGAATTAATTATTATTAGTATTATTATTAGTATTAGTATTAATATTAGTACCATTATTATTATTATTAGTATTATTATTCGTATTATTATTATTCGTAGTAGTATTATTGATATTATTATTATGCACTACTATTTTTGTTGTTATTGAATTTCGTAGTATTATTAGCATTAGTGATATTATTAATATTGCTATTATTATTAATATCATTAGTATTATGTTTAGTAGTATTATTATTGTTATTTGTGTGATTAGTGTTAGTAATAATAATTTTCATACTAGTAATATTATTATTAGTAGTATTAATATTATTATCCGTATTAATAGTATTATTAGTATTATTATGAGTAGTACCAGTATTAATAGTAATAGTAGTACTATGATTAGTATTATTGTTGTTGGTGCTCGTCTTCTTATTACTCGTGTTATCATTAGTCATGGTATTATCCCTCGTCTTAGTAGTACTATTATTATTCTTCTTCTTCGTAGTATTCGTCTTCTTCTTATGATTATTCATATTCTTATGATTCGTGTTATTATTCTTCGTATTAGTATTTGTATTCGATTTCGTATTATTAGTATTGTTCTTCGTAGTATTATGTTCAATCGTACCATTACTATGAATATTATTCTTAT
Source organism: Prorocentrum cordatum (assembly GCA_963575745.1). NCBI lineage: Eukaryota > Dinophyceae > Prorocentrales > Prorocentraceae > Prorocentrum > Prorocentrum cordatum. The sequence goes on from CAUYUJ010007002.1 coordinate 830,157, forward strand.
CAGTATTAGGATTCCTCTTATTAGTATTAGTATTCATATTATCATTACGATTCTTACTCGTATTATTATATTATTCTGTTTATTCTTCTCATTATTATTATGTTCAGTATTCGTATTATTCGTTTTAGTCTTCGCATTCGTAATATTAGTGTTCGTCTTCTTCTTATTACTGCTACTATTATCAGTATCATTATTAATCGCATTATTCTGTTTTATGTTTAATATTATTCGTATTATTCGTCTTATTCTTATCAGTATTGTTATTAATAGTCGTCTTATGATTCTTCTTATTCTTACTATTCTGCTTATTCATATTATTATTATTATTATTATTATTCGTATTATTATTCTCGTTATTTGTATTATGCGTCGGTTTCTTCTTTTTCCTCCTCCTCCTCCGCCGCCTCCTCGTCCTCCTCCTCCGCCTTCTCCTCCTCCTCCTCCTCCTTTTCCTCCGCCTCCTCCTCCTCCTCCTCCTCCTCCTTCTCTCTTCCTCCTCCCACCTCCCTCCTCCCTCCTCCCTCCTCCCTCCTTCTCCCTCCCCCCCCCTCCCTGTTCAATGTTCCTTCCACCCTCCTCCCCCCTCCCCCCTTCCCCCCTCCCCTCTCCCTCCTCCCCACCACCTCCTCTTACCTTCCCCCCTCTCTCCTCCCTCTCCCCTCCTCCTCCCTCTCCTCCTCCCCTCCTCTCCTCCTCTCTCCTGCTCCTCCCTCCTCCTCTTCATCCTCCTCCTCCTCCTCCTCCTCCTCTCGCCCCTCGCTCTCCCACCTTCCACCGTCCTCCTCCCCTCCTCTCTTCCTCCTCCCTATTACCTCTTCCCCTCCTCCCTTCCTCGCCCTTCCCTCCTCCCATCCTCCCACCTCCTCCCTCCCCCTCCTTTCTCCGTCATCCTCCCTTTTCCTCCCTCCTCCCTCCTCCCTCCTCCCCCTCCAAATCGTTGAGTCAAGCGGTGTGTCGCCGATTCCGCCCCCACGTCCTGTCGCGCAGCCCGCCCGCGGGCCACCACGCATATTCTTTCGTCGGCTACCCTTCAATCCGCTGCCGACCCCAGGGAGGCCACGTCCAGAGCCCTCCTGACATAGAGCGCAGCGCAGGCGACCAGGCTGGAACCGCATTCTGTCAAGACTGGGCAACGCCAGAAAAATAATGGCGCATCATCACTTTTTCCCATCACCAGACTCGTTTGCCAACTGCTCCGCCTTCACACTCACACGCCATGCGGCTTCAAGAAGGTTACTTTCTCCCAGCGTTGGATCTACGTTTTCAACACATGCAGCTCCTGCGTGGGCCTGCACGAATGGGCAAGGCTTCTCCATGGTGGTCCCCCAATTGCCGCCGCCAATGTCAAGCGCACGAACCTACATGCCCCGTCCGCCCCCCTTTGCAGGCAGCGCAGGGCTCGCGTCACACATCCTATACCCGCGCGGGCAGCTCACTACGGCATCCTGGCGCCACCACCGACAGACTCGTCAGCGGATTTGGCAGCCTCGCCTGCGGTCCAGCCAACTGGTGCCCGTCCGTCGGAGCCGCAGGAGTCACCCAAGGCAAAGAAGAAGTCCAACGCGAGTCAGACAAATCCCCCGCAGGTAAGCCTCCAGCCAAGAGCGGCCAACACGGCTGAGGCCGCACCAGATGCAGCTGCTATTCTTGAGGCGGCGCCTAGGGCCCCCGGAGGCACGCCGCTGCGGCCGCCTCCCCAGGCCCAGGGACAACTTGCCGAGCTCATCGACCTGTCTCATAACGGCCAGAGTCCTGCGACAGCGGTGACATCTCCTAGTCCGCTCCAAGCCTCACCCCCCTCCCCTCCCACGCAGCATCCCTTCGAGGAGCCACCGGTCATGGACTCGGCACCACCAGTCAGGACGCTCCCAGACTTGGATCCCAAGGAGATTCCCTCGGCTGAGCTGCCGCCCTCATCCCTCGATTGGTCCGTTGGAGGCGCAGCAGCACTCGGAATGGGTTCCTCCACCTTCGGATCTGGAGTTGCTTGAAAAGCACCACCAGGCTCTCCAACTTGCGAAAGACGCTCTCGTCCTACACCGCCGCTCTGCCCTGCTCCTGGGCCACCCCAGAATAGTCTTTCGGAAATTCGAAAAGACATGGGCGCGGCGCGCTTTCAGATTCATAATGCTCGAGATCCACGCGTCAAGGCGCAGGAACAGGAGGCTCTCGTGGCCTCTCCCACGCAGCATGTCCATAAGCTGCAGATACCCCTGGTTAACACCTTCTCAGGCACAATACCTCCGCGACATCATTGCCCCCCCCCCCCCCCCCCCCCCCTCCCCCCCCCCCCCCCAATGGACCCCGAATACGCGGAGGCGCCCCTCGCCCACTTCCGCGCCCAATCGCCGCCGCCGGCGCCCAGAATGCGCGACAACCCGGCAGAGGGCCAAAACCGGCGACCCCGTCGCCCAACGCTCATCAACAGCAGCAGCTGCCACTCACGCCCCTGCCCCCGCCCCTGCCCCACCGACTCCCGTCGCAGAATCGGGCGCCCCAACCAGCGACGGTTTCCCTCCCGCGGCGCTGACCCCGGGGCGCGCCCCACAGACTACGACGCAGAGCCCCCCGCACTAACGAGCAAATCACCTCAAGAGCGCCGGCTTCGCCCCAGGCCATCACGGCCGCCATGGCCTCTTCGCGCGACCCCCCCCCCCAAGCCCCCCACCCCCCGCACGGGCAACGCGTCTGCGGGACAGATGCAAAGTTCGAGACTCTTCGGCACCCGACCCCAGCCAGGACTGCCCCGAGCGCGCCCGCGGATAATGCCACTCCGCAAAGGGCCCCTGCACCTCCTGAGCCCCCACTCTCAGAAACGCATCACGGCCTCTGCAGTCCCTGGCCGCCCTCCTGCCCCCCCGCCCTAGGGCGCCGCCCCTCTTGGAAGGAATGTCCAAGTAGCGAAGCTGAAGGAGGCAATGACATCTCCAACTCACCGGTTCGCGCCCGCGCCCCGGCGGTGAAGACCGCCGCGGCAGGTGCCCCGGACAGGGGGCGCCCCGCGTCGGCAAGCATGCCGAGCCCAGAAAAAAATCGCTCCGCGAATCCACCACAGCAGTCTCACAGTCGCGCCGACTTGCTGGAAAAAGGCCCAGGGCTGCCTCGCGCGACCCTGACTTGCGCACGCCGCCCAGGACAGCGCGAGGTCGGCAGCGGCCGGCGCGGCCTCAGACGCGACGGGGGCCCCTTCCGAAGACGCCCTGCCACCCCCCCAACTGTCCGCAGAATCAGAGCAGCTGCTCAGGGACAGCGAAATGTCAGCCGCAACCCACATCGCTGAACAAGAACAACACGACCTCGATTGTGAAGAAGTACGTCTTGCTTCTGAAGAGGAGGCGACCAAAGAAATGGGGTTTCACGTCTCCGCATCGGGACCCCCATGATCGCAGCCCCGTCCCGGAGCGCGGACGGGTTCAGGCGCAGTCCGCCCCCAACTCTTCGGCATCTCCCCCCTTCCCACTTTGGGCGCGCATTTCGTGTTTGTCTAAGTTTTCATCGGGCGCGCCCAGCCCTGCACGCCTCGACAGTCCGAGCATGGGAAAAGCTCGCCGTCAACCCCGTGGACCTGCATGTTGCCAACTTCCTTTGAATTTAGACCGACGCTGGCGAAGGGGCATCAAGGGGTGGCCTCAGCGGTCCTCCTTCATGGGCCCTGGCTGCATTTGGCCTCACCAAAGAAAGTTCAAGCGTGTTCTCTGGGTTTCTAAAAGACTCGCTACAGGAGTTAAATGATCACACAGTGATTTCGGCGCGAGCGGAGTTCACCGCGGCTAACTGAGCAGCCCCATGGCTGCTCATGGTCAACCTGGCCCCATCCTTCCCTGCCTTCATATGATCCGACAATCTGGACGTGGCCTCCTCTAGGTGGCAGGGTTGATCCCCCCTTCTGCAAGAGCGCTCGCTCTCTTGAGGATAACCCGTGAAAGGCACTAGCCAAGCTGGCGACCTGCAGATGGCACCGCATACACGGGCGCCAATCCAATCCCCACCATGAACGGGCTGGCCCGCTTGCTCGACTCTTTCTGTTCAAGCTCGTTACAACCCCTTCGGGTCGCGAGGGCAGGAGGGCGCCCTGGCCTGGCCATGGGCGGAGATCCTCCCAGGGGGGGGGGGGGGGAGAAGACTTACTACGTCCTCCCCACGGCCACCCCATGCCCATCGCCCTCCCCCCCCCACCCACCAACCCTTGGGCCTCCACCCTGATGGACCCACCCCCCCCCCACACGACGCACTGGCCCCGCATGGGTGCCAGCCCTCGCCTGCGACTGTAGATCTTCGCCCCCATCAACATCCGTTTCGCCCCCCCCCCCCCCCCCCCCCCGCGGCAAGCAGCAAGACATCCCGCAAAATGCGGTAAAATGTTTCTGCCGCCGCGGGGCGTTTCCAACCGGCAACCGCGTTTCACTCCACACCCCACCGTCCTATCGTCTGCACGCCCAAAAGAGGCCGGCCCCACGTCCCAAGACCATTCCACCGATCCGAAAAGGATGTTGGGAAAAGTTTGAAGATCCACGCAGGACCCCACTCCATTGCATCCTGCCCCCACAGCCCTCGCGGGCGCAAGCGCGGCCACGGGATCTCACCCCTCCCGGCACGCTGGCCCAGCCCCGGCAGTGGCACCGAATCCTCCTGGCTCATGTGTTTGATCATTTCTTCAAGCCTTCCAAACGCAGCTTCCCTTCACTTCCTCCATGGCTGAAAGCCCACGCGGCACGTGGATCTCGCCTAGCAGACCCCGCCGTAGACTCCAACTGGAGAAGAAGGGGCTCTGTCGCCAGACCCTTACCGCGTCACGCGCGCACGGCGCGGGCGACCACGCGGCCCCCGCTGCGGCCCGCGAGTTCACACGCGCAACCTGCAGCCACTCTCCCCAGCCTTCCCAGACGCCTCGCGCGCGATCCTTGCCTCTATCATGACCCCGACGCCAGATCCACGATCTGGAGCTCTTCCCCCCCAGCCACCTCCTGTCCATTTGCTTTTCGCGCCTCCGATCATGCCCCCTGCTGGATCAGATAATCCGCGACGCAAATTAAGGCGCCTTTCCCATTCTCACAACGGCGAGAGGCTGAGCACCCCGCCACAGCCGAGTCTCGGCAGCCTCGCCCTCACTAGTGGATGAACGAGCAGAAATTCCCAAACCATAACAAGAGCTCAGCGACGTGCCACGGCGGCATAGACCTCCCTGATCATGCACGCCCGGCACCGGATGCCCACATGTCGAAGGCACGCTCCCCCACCAGGACCACCGCAGCGACTCGCTACGCGGGATTTGTCGCCCGTCAAAGTGCTTCGCGATCTTACGCGGACGTCGCAAGCGCCCCCCCCCCCCATCCCCCCCCCCCCCCCCCCCCCCCCCGTGGACCCGCAGCGCCAACGCAGATGGCAGCCTCGAGCGAGGCCCGCCGCGGCCGAAGCTGCACCCCCTCCATCTTCGCGCCCCCCATCATCACTGCAAGGTGAAACAAGCCTCATCGCTTCAAAAAATGGAGGCGAGCCAATGTAAGGAGGTCGCTGATTTCAAAAGCCATCTAGCGATGGCCGGGGAACTGGGTTCAGGATGCCTTCTTCAAATTGGCTGAGGCCGAACGATTCCACGCCAAAGCCCGCACCTCTGCCTCGGTGGACGGCGCCCCGCGGCAATCTGCAGGAGCCCGCGCGCGAGGCATTGCCTGGGCATCCTTTAAGCCCACACTGAGACGCGTCTTTACCTAGAAGACCCTCTAGCTTGGAAGGGCGGTTTTCATATCGACGAATAGAAATGCCCGGGCAAGCCGGCCATCGCGTCGAACTCGAGGTCGCTCGCGGCGCCCTCGCATGTCTCCAGACGTCACCGTGCTTTACTCAAACGCGAGCTGGCGCAGCATCTCCCTGGTCACGCCAGCCCCGCGCAGCATGGCGGCATGAGAGGCAGGGGGGGAGATTTCCCTCACTCACGGCGTGGACTCATCAGGCGCACACCAGGGCGCGACGCAGCTCTTCGGCTCACATGTTCTCGGACGCCGTCACTGCCTCCTACGGAATAATTAGCCCACTCATTTGTCGTTGCTCTGACACCAGCGCCTCCCCCCCCCCCCCCCCATACCCGACCCCCACTGGAGCTGGGAGACCCAGCACGAGGCACGCCCTGGGAGGAGACCACACAGTCTCCTCCACTCCAAGAAGAGGCTGGCCTTCCTACGCATTTGCACGCGCTGACTATCGACACTCACGAGCATACTTGGGCCCTCCGACCGCGGCGCCACGGCAATGGCGGCCACGCTCAAGGGCGCCGCCCCAGGACAGCAGCTGGGGCACGTCCTCCTGAACCCCCTTGCGGCCCGCGCCAACAAAGCAGCCTGCCGGGACATACTGGGATTTCCCTTGGCTTGCTACGCCCATTAGCCGCCGGGATCCACGGGGGAAGGTCACCGCTCCACTGCCTACGGGGCTCACTTTTCCCTCCGTTCCTGGGAGACTCTTTCCTGGACTCACGTTTCCTCGACGACGCGGCCAACGCCTTCACTGGCGCCTCGGAACCGCTCCCCCAGGCCACCCCCGCCCCCGCGGGGCCCATCACTGATCTCCATTTCAAGGTCAACACGACGCACTGCACGAAACAATTCAAGGGCAAGGACCCCGCTAAACTAAGTCTCAAGCATGGGACCCGTCGCCCCACAATGGCCCACCTCCAGCGGCCCCCCTCTCGCCCCTGACCTTTGCATTTACTTCGTGAGGCCCTGGGCACCACGATGGGCGAGCGACGCCTCAGTGGCCAAGAACAAGCACATAGGAGGCCAGATGCCCGCAGGGCATGGCGAATCTCTGTTTTCAATTCCTCAAGCTCTCTTCTTCCCTCATTCTCAAAGAGCAGTTTGATCTGCTGGGTTCCATCATCATGCCCCCTAGGCTCTGCAACGCCGCGGCACGGCCTTAACTCACCATTCGACACATGGCCTCTTCCACGGGAAACTTTGCACGCACGCTACGGGCAGCCCTCGAACTTCCGAAGTTAGACGCGCCCTCAGTACCCGACGCGCGCGCCCAGGCTAAAGCAGGGCGGCCTCCATGGCACTGACTAATTCATGCAAGTCGCCTTAGGACTGCTCGGCCGTCCAGTCCTGCAGGGGCCTCCTGATGTTATTTCGCTCTTTGTTTTCCTTGGGTAGCTGGAGCAGGCCCCTCCCGTTGGCGTGCTATGGTCCAAAGTGATCTTCAATGGCTTCGATCCACCCTTCTCTCTTGCGAAGCTTTGCCCCACCCTCTCAAAGACTTTGAAGATTAGGAAGATAAGGCAATCCGATGCCCCGCGGCATGGAAACCCATCATCAGAGCTGTCCTTCGGGCTGAGGCTCAATGCTAGGCACGCGCGGCTCTAGAGGATGCCGCGGCCAAAACACTCGTCGCTTAAACGGTTCCCTGCAGCTCCCCCCTGCTTCCGGACGACCCAAAGCACCCACTTGTACAGGCACAGCTCGATCTTCATTTCCAATTTCCTTCCCACGTCCATGGCGCGGAAACACCTCGCGCAAGCTCACCGCCCTCAAGCAGCACGTGGCCAGGAAACACTGGTCACCAGCTTCCTCCATCAAGCGGCACATCCTAGATACTCTTTGCTGCCCAGCCTGCCCCACTGCGTTCGGCTCCTGCGCCCACCTTCTACAGCATAGTTGCTTTAATTCGTTCCCCTGCGCGGCCTTGCCCCTAAGTCATGGCCCTCAACTTTCATGGCAAGGCAGGGGCACATTGCAAGCCTCTTAGGCTGCAGCCAGCGTTCAACACCGCCTTCCAGGTGCAGGGAGATGGCGGTTGTCCTCCCCGCCAAGAAATCCGAATCGGGGTTGCGTCCTGCCATCCCTGCCTTTCTGGCACCATTTTTCCGAAATGAGGCACGCGCATTGATATTACTTCTGCGGGGTGTGATATCACTCCTGCAGCCGCTTGGCTGCTATTCCCCATGGCGAAACTGCACCAGGCCCTGCCCTTCCTTCCGGCCCTTCCTGAAGGGCCCTTTGACCCTGTAGGATATGCTGGTGTGCCAGCTCGCATGAGCATTCCCAAGCGCATATACCGCAAACAGGTCCTCGTTCTTAAACGTGTCTCGTGCCGCAGGCGTCCTGGAGACATCCGGGACAACTGAAAGTTCGTTTCCTCCTCTCATCCTCTGTTTCCCCTCGTTTGACATCGCAACTGACTCTGCCACAGAGACCTCACCAACCCAGACACGATTTCTCCCTGACAGCACCACATTTAGGCAGAGCGGGCCATTGCTTCTGGTGGGGGGGCCGCCCAAGCGAAACTTCCCCAGCAGTCAGATGGCATGGCCCCGGCCCCCCTGCCCCACGCACTGAACAGGACTTCTGGGGCATAAGACACGCCACCGTTGTTTTCTATGGAGCACCCCATCCCTCAGCACTGGGAGTCGCGAGCGGCCTCAAGTTGGGACTGGAGACACCTCAAGGCCATACTTGCCAGCCTGGTAGCCCGCGCCGTTGATTTTGAGCAACGCCAGGTTCAGCCTCTCGAGCGCCCGCTCGACGAGTTTTGCAAAGCACCTACTGTGCATCAGCCCCCCCCCCCCCCCCCATTCCTCACTCAGCAATATAATCCGACAGCGACCTGGGGGATGCAAATGCACCCGCCCCACAGGCCCCCACCGCACCCTCCAAGGTAAGGACAGCCAGCGGTGCTATCTCACAGCGGGTAAGGAAACTTATCCCTGACTCCTCTGCCACAGCCTTGCATTGGCGATGTATCAGGATCTGATCCCTCCGCCTAATCGAGGACCCACCCGAGGGCGCCCGTTTGTCCCCGCCACGTGACAGCCCCCCCCTTCTCAAGTTCTTGGCTCCCCTGAATAGCGAATTTCGGATTGATCCACGCTTGGCGCCGCAGGGGGAGGGGGGGGGCATCAGCGAAAGGTAGATCCCGAACTAGAAGGTTCAGATCTCTACTTGCCCGCCCTCCGAGCTCACCCACCAGCGACACCTCCCCACAGAAGGAGCCTAACCTCGATTGTGCAGCTTCAGGGGAAGCTGCTCATTCTGCGGGCTCTGAACCTGTCTTTACCATGGCTGCCCCCCTCCTCCTACTCCGCCCTCCCTCACCCTAGAGCAGCTCCGCGGGAGCCGTGACAATCGGTGGCGTGCTCGGCTTCTTCGACATCGGCGCCTGGCCCCCCCCCTTCCACTCAGGGGGCTCTCTCGCGCGCACATTGTCCCCACTTTCCCTCCACAGTGGGGCTCTCCATGCAGTCGGCCCGCATCATAAGGATGCGCGATGAGGATACAAGGGCCTTGGAGCGCCATTTCGAAGCTTTCCGAGCGGGGCGCGTCCAAAGAATGCGGCCAAGGAGGGTGCCCTCCGGAAGGTTGCCCATCCTGCCTATGCGGGTTGACTGCAATGCCCCTCTCTGGGGCAGAGCGGGAGACCAAGGTCCCGCGGCGGCCACGGGCGCGCGCCGAGCCGAAGCAGCAGCCACGCAGGGCACCGCGGCCACGTCACGTCTTCAGGCCACGCCCACAGAGGGCTACGCGGGCGTCGCACCAGGGAGCCTGGTCCTCCAGGGGGCTCGGGACGATTCCCAAAGACCTCCTCCAGTCAGACCCTTCCGTTTACCAGCCTGGAACATATCCCTATCCCTATGCTGGGCACCTCCTCATCACGATGCCAATCTTAGGGATTATCTTATTTTGTCGAGGGCGAATCCCTAAGATTGTCATCGCCTTTTGGCGTGTCAATCTTAAGGATAGGGATGCGCTCGAGGCTGGTAATCCGTGCTTCTCCCCGCCCCCGCACCCTATGTATTACATGTCTGCAGATCCTCTGCCCAGTGCCTTCTCCGACCCACCGCGCGTCGTTCCGCCCGGCGGCTTCGGGGGGCACGCCCCGCCCGTGGACGGCAAGCGCGCTCCCTCCCTACCTTGGTCGTGCGCCGCAGCCTCCCGGGCCTTGGCAGGGGGGCCCCCACTTTGATGCCCCCCCCCTCCCCCTCAGCATTCCGAACCTTCCGGCCGAACCTTCCGCCCCCTTGTCGATATGATCTGTGTGGGCTGCCATGAAGTACGTGAGGTTTCCATGGGCTTCGGTGAATTATTCAGCACCTTCCGCGGAGGTCAGAAGGTATGTAAGGTGGAGGTGGAGGGTCCATCTTCGTTCATCCTCTGCCTCTGTTTCTACCCATGGTCTCACCTGCTGTCTGGGCAAAGCGCCAGGAGCGCCCAGGTCAGTGTGCTGATCCCCCCGCGCTCTGTTTCTCAGTTTCCTAAAGTCTGATGCCAGCGCCGTCTGGAGTCTGACTGCACACGAGCGTGGGTGAGCAGAGGCACGGCGGCGCACACTTCACCCGATGTGAAAGAATGAAAACGGCTTGGGTAAGGCCACGGGGGGCCGAAAAACTAATTACGAGCGCGCATAGATCATTCACGTACAACTCACATGATCCCCCCGCGCTCTGTTTCTCAGTTTCCTAGTGTCTGATGCCAGCGCCGTCTGGAGTCTGACTGCACACGAGCGCGGGTGAGCAGAGGCACGGCGGCGCACACCTCACCCATAACACCCATAACATGATGTGTCACCTATTTTGCTGCGTTGGGGGGAGTAGCTACACGCTTGCCACGGGCGCTGAAAGAAAGCGGCGGCGGCGGCTGCACCGCGCGGCCTCTGAGGATCGAGTCCTTGAGCGTGTCTACCTGCTCCTCCAACCAGCAGCGCAGCGCCAGGGGAAGCAGGGCGTAGTCTTTCATCATCATGCCTGACTTCTCGTAGCGCTGCACACTTTTGGTAGACATCCAACCACCACGACGTTGCACTTCGTACAGGTTGCGATGCTTTTTTATATATACCCCAGGAAGCGCCCGCATGGCGCAACTGGTAAGGTACAATATCTTGGCCGAGCAGTCGGCCTTGCTCACGAATTTCACGCACTAACTCTGGATAGGTAAACTGCCACAGGCTCTCATGTCGTTTTCCGACGGCTAGAATATGAAGAACTTCGCACATCCATTCAAAACCCTGAGTGTCCCACAGGATGGTGTCGTCCTGGGTTCCCACCTTCGAGACCTGGTGGAGGTCTGACCTGTGTGCGAGCACACGCCACATGGTGTCGACCTTCATGGTAGGTGGGACCAGCGAGCCCCTGGTGAGCTGCATCATAGAGCCTGGGCGCAGGTAGGTGCAGAAAGCGATGATCGCCCAGATGGCCATGTCCAGGTGCCCCTCGCAGGCAAGCAGCGCGGCCAACCCTGCGACCGTCGGCAGGGTCAAGGGCTGTCGACTGCGCGGTGGGTCCAGCTTGGCCCAGCCCCCGGCAGCCCGCCAGGCTCGCGGAAGAGAAAGGTCGCCAAGCTTGCCAAAACGAGGTTGGAAGAACACCGCGGCCGCGATCAGCTTCTGGCCGACGCCCGCGTCGTAGCCCAGCATATACATGTGGGTCATGAAGGCGACGATGGCGACGTCGAAGTCCTGCACTTTGTCGGTGTTCAGCTTGCGCTCGTCGACGTAGTCCACCAGGCCTCGATATAGCTTTCGATATTGCGCCCAGGTTCGCTCTCCTACCGAGCTTCGTTCTAGCACCGAAACGTGTTTCATACCTGGCTCCATTGCCATCTTCGCATGGTGGATCTTGCGCCTCAGCACGCGATCCTGCACGAGCGGGTTGCCATCCTCCTCCGAGGTCGTGCCGTCCGAAGCTTCCAGACGGCTGGCGCCCCTCTCCGCCTCCTCCAGCAGCACGGGCAAGGGGGGGCGATCGCGTCGCTGTTGTAAAGTAGCCTGCCACCTCTTCTCTAGTGGCAGCGGGTCCGTACGACGAAGAAGCACACGAACTTCCCTCTCCTCCGTCGGAGCTGCTCTCTTGGCCTTCCTCACAAAGGACATGTCGAGCCCAATCAAGTAAAGAAGTAGAGCATGGTGGGACTTCATGCTTGGCCGAAACGGCCACAGAGCCCTGCCGTTCTCGAGCGAGACGGCGCATATCAGGAGCGACGCTCAACTCGACCGTGTCCCCCCGATGCAGACCGGGGTCCCTTGAAGGTTTGTCGGAGCTGTTGAACTCACTCGGGACCCACCTGAACCCCGCGGAGAGGTTTCGCGACAGCGCCTGCGCCGCCGCCCGCCGAACCTGCACCAGCAGAGGAAAAGCACGGGCCCTGGATCTTGCAAAGCTGAGCGTGACACCGAAATCATCCCCAATAGCCAGCAGACGACAGCTATGAACTCCAGGTTCCAAAACCACATTAGCGATCCCAAGGACTCCAGCTCTGGCTTCCCCCTCATGCACAGTCATCTTTCTCCTCCAGGAATGGCAGAATAGCACTTCCTAGTCTTTCCCCACAAACCCCTCGAGCGGAGACTCGGGAAACGACACGTCTTGCTCCCAAAGCTCCGAGACGCCCTCGAAAGACGGCGGCGGCGTCAAAAACACCAGGGGGTCATCAGGGTCGAGGCAAGAAAGCGCATGCCCACGAGCCTGCGCAGCATCCCGACGAACAAATCTAGCTCTCTTGGACTCTCCCCTGAGCGGCCGCCCAGGCAGGATACCTAGTAGCAACACAAGCCCCAGCACCCTCAGAGCAGGAGTCATACGTCAACACTTCCCCCAGCCAGCAACGGGACCAGTCCGAGCGGATAAGAGGCATGAGGTAGAGGAAAGACTCGAGCTCCTCACGCGCTGTTGGCCACAATGGAGCCCACGAGCGTCGGCACCTCCGAGCGAACTTGTAGACCGAGGCGAAGCAGGAGAGGAGAGGACGCTGAAGCATAGCGAGGTAGGTGCAGTGGCCCAGAAGAACCTCGAGGGCTTTTCCAGTTACCTTGGGCGCCTCCAAGAAAGCCTCCAGAGTCCAACGAATCTTCCAGCATCGCTTCCCCGCAGGCCTGAAACACTTCTAGCTCTCCGTTGAACTCGATCCCAAGAGCGCCCCGAACCTGGCCAGCCTCCTGGACTTCATGACACTGCATTTTGTTAGCGTTAAGCACGTTTTTGATGTTATCAAGCGACTTCTGGACCTCAATCTTGCCAGCTCCCAAGACCCCCACGTTGTCCACATACAGGTAAAAGACGGGCGCGGAGTCCTTACCTATGATGAGCCCGCCCCCCCTGTCCCCCACCGCCACAGAGCCTTCCATTCCAGAGGCCTCCCGAACCAGGCGAGCATTGACATGCTGGGTCCAGGAGACCGACCAAGAGAAGCCCATGGGGAGCACGGCCATGGCGGCCCACACAAGCCCGTCTCCAGGAACCTCACGCCCCCGAACATGTGCCAGACCTAGCTCTCGTGCGCGAACGGGGGGTAGGCAAAAATAATTCTCCCGCTCGCGCGCTAGCGAGCTGTCTCCGAGCGCGGCCGCGGCTCGCGCGCGCGGGGCGGCCCAAAATGGGCAGGCCCGTCCCGCGCGCTCGTGCCGGGGCGCCGCGCGTCAGGCGGGGGAGACCGCCTGCTCGCCGACGACGGCGAGGCAGCGCCCATCAGCCTTAGATTGGGAGAGGAGGGAGGGGGGCAGAGAAGCTGCGGAGACAGCAGGAGCTTGCTCACAGAGAATAGAAGAGGCATTCTCCCGCTCGCGCGCTAGCGAGCTGTCTCCGAGCGCGGCCGCGGCTCGCGCGCGCGGGGCGGCCCAAAATGGGCAGGCCCGTCCCGCGCGCTCGTGCCGGGGCGCCGCGCGTCAGGCGGGGGAGACCGCCTGCTCGCCGACGACGGCGAGGCAGCCATACCCGTGCTCAAGGACCTTGCGAAGTGACAAGGTTTCGGCGGGCGGCCGCAAGTAGGGCAGGCCAAGCGGCGGGGCCGACTTGGAGAAATGAAGCGACAAGGCGGTCGCTGGCGGTGGCGAAGAACAGGATCCGCGCCCGTGCGGGCACGGGCAGCGCAGCAAGAACTGTGGAAGCGGCGGCGGCTTGCAGGTAGCGCTCAGCACTGGAAGCCTGACGCCAACGCCCCCGCCAGAAGACGCGAGGGACGTCTTCCGTAGCGATATAGAAGTCTGTTGCGCCAGAGCCCCGCAGACATGCGGGCGTCAGGTTGAGCCCCTGACCCGCTTTGGCAAGAGGGACGCCCAGGGCCGAAAGCAAATGATTCCACCGAGTACGGAAGCCGCTCGCACCGAAAGGGGCGAGAGGATCGGTGGAAGCCAACCGCCCAAACACTTGATTCAGAATCTTCACCGTGCCCCGATCGGAGCAGCGAGCATGCTGCGTCGGGTACGTTCTCCTGGTCTTTGGAACAAGAATCGAAAGAAAAGCATCCCCTTCAACTTCGAGGCGGTCGCAAGGAAGCGACAAGTCACAGCGGCGTGACGCCAGCAGCTCGCCAGGCCTGAGGAACATCGTAAAGCCCATGAGCAGCAAGGCCGCCATCACAGGCCAGTCCCAGGCGAAACAGAGACCGACCATAGCGCGCAGCAGAGCGCGAGGTAAGGGCGGGCGGAGCTTTGGCGGCTCCGCGAGCTTCCATTGTCTCGCTACGTCCCAAGCTTCTGTTAGAAAGGCCTTCCAATGCGGATGAGCGCTCTGGATTCCCAAGATGGCATGAACCAGAATATAATGAGGGAAACCTGCATCATGAAGCCACACGCCGAAGGTCGCGAGGAAGCGGGCGAGAAGTAGCCCGCTACGGTAAAGAGTGGCGGGCGGCACGCCAGTGTGTTCTGCTAACCACAGTTCGAACGCATCAATCGATCTCGAGCGACGATCGAGATACGCGGAGGTGAGGTGAGAATCGCGCACGAAGGGAGTGCGCGGAGGGCGAGCGGGCGCGGAAGGCGCAGCCCGACTAAGCCCTTGGCCTGCGGTCGGCGCCGCGGCTCCCAGAGAGATGCAGAGGCCGCAGACGCACCACAGGATGAGCGCAGGGCGGCCAGGGCTGGGAGAGCTGATCAGCGTGGCGGCCCTCCTGCTCCTGGACGCGTAGAAGGGCGGAACGAGGGTGTCCCGCCCGTCGGTCTCGAACCCCGACGCCTCCGCCAGCATCGCCCGCGCCGAGGTGAAGGATCCGCCCATGTTACGGTGAGCACGGCGAGCCCCTGCTTCGATGTCGGCGGGCAGAGCGTCCCCTCCCTCGAGGGTCGCCCAGTCAAAGGGCGGGCGCGGCTCGGCGCGCGCAGCTGCGGCCGATTCGGCGAGCTCGGAACGAGCTGCCGAGGACGTGAGGCCCGAATGATGTGGAACGGGCACCACCTCCGCGAACGCGTCGAGGATCTCGGACGGAGGGGAATGAGATCCCCACAGCGCTGCTGGGATGGCGCCGTGACCGTCCTGCACGTGGTACAGAAGGTCGAAAAGGCAGGCCAACTTGCCCGCGCGCCTCCTGTGCTCGATCTTTGAGCCGAGCCCGATGCCACGGATGGCGCCCGCCCCCATGGCTTGGAGGTCAGCGCCCGCGGGGATAGCCTCGGGCTCGACGGCGGCCACGTAAGGATGCAACCACGAGGCTTCGTCGATCGGCTCGGCGCCGCCTGTCTGAAACAGGCGCTTATAGGCGTGCAAGGCCTGCAGGAGGCAGTGCAGGTCATCTCTGCCCTCGGGCTCGGCGGCCCCTGCGGGTGCGAAAGACCTCAGCCACGACGCCGCGCTCTGGAAGGCAGCTTGCCAGGCGGGTCCCCACCTCACCACTGTGACCTTCTCACCGCCGAGGTTGAGACGCCACGCTAGGGCGGTGGCGGCCCCTGGAGGCAAGGGCTGCTCAACGGCCGCGGAGGCCGTGCGCCGCGCTGCGAAGGCTGCAGCCGCGGCGCTCCCAGCGTCGCCGCTGTGGGAGCCGCTGGGATGCAGCTCGTGCCCTGAATCTCGGCCAGGCGCGGGGCCGCTCGAAGACCCCCTTTCCTCGGCGGCACGCCCTCCGCCCTGCGGGGCCGCAACAGCATCGCTGGAGGAGCGCGTGCCTACCGAAGACGGAGGGGCCTGAGCAGCGGAGTCCGCGCGGGAGCTGCCTGCGTGGGCGTCGCCCGAGCTCGCATCATGGCGGGACGTGGCTGGCCGCTGCGCAGTAGCGGGGCTCGGGCGCCGCTTCGGAGCGACTCGAGGGGAGCGCACCTCGCGACGCCGAGGCGACGTCGCCTGACGCGAAGGCGCGCGAGAGGAGCCGCGCGCGACGGCCCGACTAAGCCCCTGGCCTGCGGTCGACGCGCGGGATCGCGACGCCGCACGCCCACCAGAGTGGTGAGGGGGCGGCGGCGGCGGCGGGGGCACGGGCCGCGGAGTCTCGGAGCCTAGACGCGCGCCGCGGCCCCGAGAGCGACTGCGAGCCGAGGCCCGAGCGGCGGGCGGAGAGGCCCCCGAGCGGCGAGGGAAAGCCGCCTGCAGACGGCGGAGGACCTCGGGGTTCAGGCCCGCCACGACGCGCTCGAGGTCCATCGAAGAGTCTGCGAGGGCACTCAGCACGACGTCCTCGAGCTCCGTCGGAGAGTCCTCGTCGCACGCGGGCTCCGCTCTCGAGCGGCTGCGAACGCTCGCGGGCGGGGACCCGTCAGGAGTGCGCGGGCCCTCCGATGCCTCCCCCGCAGGCGGCTCCGACGGCTCCTCGGGCGAGATCGGGCCGTCGACGGGAGGCGACGAGCAGCCCCCCGAGGGAGAGGTGCGGTCGGTCCCGTACGGGTTTGGAGACCGCGTACGGCTGCGGGCAGGGCTGCGGCTCCGCGGTGGGGAGCCCACTCCCGCGGCGGAGCTGGGGCGTGCCGCGCCTGCCCAGCGGCGCGCATTGGCAGTGCGACGCGCCCTGCGGCCAGGCGCCGTGGCGGCCCCCCCCTCAGGGGCGGGGAGCGCCGCCATCGAAGCCCGCCGCTGCCTGGCGGCGCGCCTGGTGCGCGCGGCGCCCGTGCGCGAGGCGGAGTGCGGCGCGTGACCACCGCGGTTGGGCTGGTCCTCGACCGCTTCATCCCGCGGGCCCAGGCGGGCGCGGACCGCGCGCCGCTCACGACGGCTGAAGCTGGACGCAGGGTCGTCGGCGGGCCTTGCCAAGGCGCGCGGGTCCTCAGCCTCCACCTCGGCCAAGGAGCGGCCAGTGGACGACGCGGGTGCGTCCCCAGCACGAGCGGCACGTTCTGCGATGGCGAGGCCCGTCGAGACCTCAGCGTTGTGCAGGACGGCGCGCAAGGTCTTGCGCCAATCCCGACCCAGCTGGACGGGAGCAGTGCGCGGCAAGCCCGCGGCCTCTCGACTGGCGGCCTCGCGCACGCGTCGGAAGTAGGCGCGATCGGCCATCCCTTCCGCGAGCTCGGCACGAGCGACGGCACGCTCTCCTTCGCCGCGTGCAGGAGCCTGCACCGTGCGCCTGGTGGCGTCGGCACGCGCGGTGCGGAGTGCGTCGAGCTCCACGCGGCCGCGCGACACGGCGGAGACGAGGGTGGCATCCGACTCAGCCGCCCGCGTCGCGAGGGCAGACGAAACCCCGCCCCTCGGGAGAGGCGCGCCCGAGGCGGGGAGGGCAGCCCGAGGGGCCAGCTCGGCGCTCGCAAGGGCGACCCGCGAGGAGACCGCCTCTTCGAGTGCCTGAAGGGCCATGGTCGACCCTGGAGCCAGCTTGCCCTTGCGGGCGCCCTTTCCTGCCGCCTTGGCCCGGGCGTAGGCGCGGGCGGCAGGACCGTCGCCGCCCGTGCTAGGAACATCGGGCGGCGCGGCGGCCTGCGAGACGGCCTGGAGCAACACTGACTTGGCGTCACAGAGCTGCTTCCACTTCAGCGCGCGGGCTGCTCGCTCGTCGGCGCCCAGGTGCGCGGGAGTCCTGTCTGGATGGTAGACTAGGGACTGGCGCCTGAAGGCGGCCTCAATTGTGCCGCGCGAGGCCCCGTCCACTACGCCAAGCAGTTGGCGAGAGGCGCTCACCCTGGCCGCTCGCTGGAAGGTGCGGGGGGTAGCTGCAGAGGCCCCCTTTGGCGCTTCCCGCGAGCCGACGCGCGACGAGCCCACCCCGATAGCAGGCGGAGGGGCCGCCGCGGCCTTGGAGCGGAGGGCCAGTGGCGGAGCACGCTTGGCGGCCTGGGGAGCCGATCCTGCGCTGGCGGCGCCAGGGTCGGGGCCGGGCGAGCCGCCCTCCGCGGAGGCAGACGCTTTTGGCGTGGCGTCTGCCGAGGACGCGAGAGGCCGTTCGCTGTCAGCGAAGAGCGCGTTGCGAGGCCCGCGACGCTCTCCGCTGGCGAGAGCAGCTTCAATGCTGCTCTCGGCGGCGCCCGAGGGGTCAGGTGCCTCCCCCTGGGCGCCGTCGCTGGCGGCGTCGGCGGTCATCCCCGCGCCCTCCGAGGGGGGGGGGGCGGCCGCCCAGCGGTGGCTGAGCAGCCCCTCGGGGCCTCGAGCCACAAGCTGCGCAACAAATCGGCCCCAGAGACAAGTAGGGAATGACGAGCGGGAGTCGGCGTACGCAATGCAATCAAAGCGAGTAAATTCTCCTCTCTCTGCTTCAACTAACCAGGCGGGAGGGTCACGGGACGGGGGCCTCACCGCACGGTTCCGCGTGGGGTCGTCGGCCCTGTGCACGTCCGTAGGCACGTACATGCCTCCCATATATAAACCTCCTCCTATCACATAGGGCAAAGTGGTCGAAAGAACGTGAGATAGACCAGGAGAGCTACTGCGCCCGTGAGCGGTCGCGCCCAAAGCCACTTTTGAATCCAAGAGAACGGGGATACGAGAGTCAGGGAGGCGAATACAGCAGTACTTGCACAAGCTCTTATACACCGTTGTCTCAAGGATATTGATGTGACGGGGCATGCGAAACTCCCATTTGTACGCGAGCCGAAAGCGCAGCGCCTCTGAAAGCTCGGTGACCCAACGCGGCGCGACGGGGGGCTCAATAGAAGGGAGCCCCAGGTCGCGATGCAGTTGGGTGAGCTCAGGGCCCAAGGGCACGCCGCGGCTGAGTACGGCGAGGAGGCTCCGATTGTGCAGGATCGTGTGCCACCCCCCGTGCTCCGATCTGCGCCACAGCTCGGCGGAGAGCTGCGGGCTGATAGGAGCGCGGACAACGCCCCCCCAGCCGAGAGACGCGTCCGTACCGAACACCTCGGGGCAAGGCTGCGCCCGAAGGTCGGTTATAGCCGTAAAGGCTAAAAAGGTGCAGGCCAAAAGCTCGTCGCGAACAGAAGGAGGCAAGTCGTATTCAATGCCCTCCTCGGTCGCCAGGCGCGACAGGAAGTTGTAGACGTGCGTGAAAATGGCGAGCATCGGACGGCGATAGAGGAACACCTGGACCCAGCAGCCCACAAGAGAGGCTAACAGGGAGCGCGTGGTGATGCCGAGGTAGATTTGGATCAGGGTCAGCCTGCACAAGGCCACCGTCCGCACTAAGGGAGCGCAGACGATGCCTATGCGCCCTTCCACCTCGGCGCCCACCACCACCTTGTGCGTTTCGCCGCGCGCGCGCTTGCCTGGATGCTGAATCAGGCCCACGCGCGGGTAGCCTGCATCGCAGGCGGCGAAGACCTCACGATCACGACGACAGGGGTCGTCGGGGCGAGGAGCGGAGCCATGCCACGAGAGCTTCTGAAAACCTGTATGGTCATCAATATTCAGCATCTCGACAAACGGGCCCCGCGGGAAGGGCGAGCGGTGGACAACCTGCTCGTGAGGCCGCAAGGCCCCGAAGCTGTGCAAGACGCCTTCATGTGCAGAGTTGGCAATCTCCACCGCCATGTTGTCGCCCATCGCTAGAGCATTGAGGCAAGGCGCGACGTCCACACCTTCGAGCTCGGGGCGCCAGGCTCGAAAGGCCTTGAAGCGGGATGATGGCAGACGAACGCGAAGGGCGTTACGCCTGGCGCGCGCGGGAGGAACGCGGAAAGTGTAGTAAAACTCCCGTAGGTCGTCGCAAGAAACTGCCAGCCACTCCCCAGGCGCCAGACCCAAACGGCACAGCAGGAAACCCTGGCCAAGGCGCTGGGTGCTGGATGAGATTGAGGCACAGCGGCTGTTCACGACCGTTGGGTTCAGGATCAGCCTGTCGTAGTCGCTGTCCTTCGGTACCCTGAAAGCTCCGCAGGCTTCATCCCAGGCGAGGTCCGAAGCAGGAGTCAGGCACAGGGCGCCGCAGGCATCCCACTTCTGGAGCAGGGCCCACAGCTCGGCGCGGTCCATATGGACACGCGCCCCCTTTTGGCCAGCAGGCCACTCTGACGCCGGGAGCCGCATCTCCTCTGGATTGATGAACGCTTCGCGGACTCGAGCGTCAGAGAGAAATGGAATGGGATCAAACACTGGCGAATAATCCCACTTAATGCGAGACGCCCTGACTTTTAAATCGAAGGGCTCGACCTGGGTGGAGTCCCAAGCCGCCGCAGACGCCAGCGAACCAGGCACGGAAGGAGCGCTGGTCGGGCAGTGCCGCATGGGGGCGGGCACGGAAGAAGAGGAGGTGAAGGAGGCCTCCAAAGCTGCAACATGGGTGGCCAGGCCATGGAGCGAGACCTCAGTAGAGTCGAACTTGGCGAAGGCTCGACCTAAGTCGCTCTTGCCACCACGGGCGAGGCGAACTGCGATCCGACACAACCGTTCGATACGGGTGCGGACGCCCTCCTGGCAGGGCGAGACCGTGGCACGGACGCGAGCCTCGGCGGGAGCGAGGCTAGGATGACCCAAAGTGAGCCAGTTCAACGCAATAACAGAATACTGCGCGAGCGTCCGCGCCGCGCGCCGCAATCTCCAGCGCTCCCTGCGCCTCGCCGACAAGCCGTCAGGCGGGGGACCAAGAGGTGGAGCAGGCGGGCACGGCCAAGGATCGCGGGGAGGCGGCCCCAAAAGGTACGGGTCGTCCCTGTCCATTGCACGCATAGATGAGCGGGAGAAAGATCCAAGAGAACATCGAGCACCCATCCCAACCTGGGACAGCGCTGCCGCCCAGTGGGTGATATCAATGTTCGCGCCTGGAAACAGGCGCAGCAAGGCAGACAAGTCAGCGACAAATGGCGCGACGTTGGCAAGAGCAGCAGGGGTGCTTGAAGGAGAACAAGCACCAGCAAGAACACCAACCTCAGGGGCTGCAGGCCCCATGGGGGGAGCGCTCGACTGAGGCAGGTGACGGCCAAAATGGCCGAATGGATCCGAGGGGCGGTTCGGAGCAGAGCGAGGGGCGTGGTGGCGGAACGTACTCCTCCCTGCGGGGCCGCAACAGCATCGCTGGAGGAGCGCATTCCTACCCTCACGCCCTCGCTGCGCCCAAACACGCCTAGCAGCCATAGCAGCGTCGGTGCAGACTGTCTGCGGCGGCGTACCTCGGCCACGCGAAGGCCCCCCCTCCAAGAAGGCGGGCGCCAAGGGCATCTTCAGTCCTTCTTGGGCACCGCCTTCGGGGCCTTGGGAGCACCCTGAGATTTGAAGGGGGGCTTTGAGACCTTGGGATGCTTGGGCTGATGAGGTGGATGCTTGGGGAGCGCGACGGCGCGCCCGGCGTCGAGGCGCGCCCGAAATGCTTGCAGTTCCTTCATGTATTCGCCCTGCGCCGACAGCCAGCGAGGATCCACTAGGGGTGAAAACGGGGTCTGGGCCTCGCGCTCCGTGTGACGACTGGTCACGCGACACGGGGGAGGCTCCAGCCCCGTGAGGAACCAAGCGGCCTCGAGGTAGCCGCGGTCCCCCGCCAACTGGTCGATGAACATGCACTGGCAAGTCAGCAAGGTCTGGACCCTCTCGGGGTTGCCCTCCTCGCAGGCCCGCCACAGCTCGGCGCTGAGGAAGGCAAAATGCGTCAACAACTCGTGCGTCGACGGCTGAGCCCCGAGGGGGCTGTGCTCGCGAAAGTACTGATGCATGGCCATGGGGGTCACGGCGCTGACTTCCACGCCCAGAACGCGGGCCAAATTCTCCTTCATCAGTCCTCGCACGTCGGGGCCGTGCTGCATCAGCGCTTGCTGCCACTCGCGCCTCCGAGCGATTCCCCCCATCTGAGCCGATGCGTGCGCGGGGTCGCCCGAGGTCGCGGGCGGAGTTTGAGCTTGGTCGCTCAGGGTCCCCAGAAGCGGGTGGAAGGCTGGGCGATGGCCCCGCCCCTGCTGCAAGGAAAGGGACTGGTGCAGGCACTGAAGCATGAGGCTGAAGTCCGTCGGATTGGCCGCAAGGGGCGGCTCTAACCCGTCGGCGCCGCCCGCCTCGGCAAAGCCGTCGACC
Source organism: Prorocentrum cordatum (assembly GCA_963575745.1). Lineage (NCBI taxonomy): Eukaryota > Dinophyceae > Prorocentrales > Prorocentraceae > Prorocentrum > Prorocentrum cordatum. The sequence continues at coordinate 852,220 of CAUYUJ010007002.1, forward strand.
GCAGCGGGATAGGCTAGCCCAGGCGGCGGCGGGGGGCCCATCGGTCCGAAAGCGGACGAAGGGGCCCGAGGGACAGCAGAAGAGCGCGCCTTCTCCCACGCCGAGACCAGCGCGGAGGTGGGTCCCTTGGGGCGCGCGGAGACCCGATGAGGGGCCACGGGTGCGTGGGACAAGACGGCCTCGATCCCCGCAGGATCCAGCCCGAGGCGCGCCGCCTCGTCGCTGAAAAGCTGAGGCACCTCGGGCCGAGCGCTCTGGGCAGCCGGAGCGGGGCCCAGCGGTTCGGGTCCGCCGACCATCGTGGAGGCCGCGTGGGCTGCAAGCAAGGCGCGCATTTCGGCAGCTACGTCGGCGCGGGTCATGGGATCCCCGTCGTCCAGAGACGCCGCGGGAGCGCCAGGAGCAATCGGAGCAGGACCCGCGACCCGTGGCGGCGCGGCGGCGCCAGCGCGCTTGGCGGGCGGGCCGCGCGGCGCTCCAGCGACCGCGGGGGCTCGCGCACTTGGGGCCGCGCGGTCGGCTTCCCCGTCGGCCGCGAACCCCTCGGGCTCCTCCATCTCGTCGGCAGAGTGGTAGGGGGTAGCCCGATCGGCCCCTGGGAGAGGCTCTTCCCCTGCGGTAGGCGGGGCGCCGTGCAAACGAGCGTAGCCCTCGCGAAGCACCCGAACCCCCGAAGGATGCGGCCAATAGACGCGGCTGCGCACCTCGGCGAAGGGAACGATGCCTGCGTCGTCGCCGACCTCTAGAGGGTACAGCGACTCGAGCTCGAGCTCGGCAACCTCGATATCTATAACGAGGACGGATGCGGTAGTGGCGAGCGGCCGTGAAGCGGCCCCCTGGAGCTGGACGTCCACTAGCTGGAAGGGGCCTATCATCCCAGCAAAGCCATCCGCCTCGGCAGCCTCGAGCTCCGCTGTAGAGCGAAAGGCACCAGGCAGGGCCAGCAGGATGCCCCCTTCTCGAGAGGCGAGGGGGATAGCCGCCCAGCTGGTGTCGCCGTCGTCTAGGCGCCATCGTGCGTAGTCGCGCGCCGTGGGCGCAGCGAAAGGGTAGAGCTCGGGCCAAAGGGGCCCTCCGCCAACTGGTGGCAGCTCCGCCATCAGTGGGCGCCGCCGTGGACGCCGCCGCCCGCACGCTGGGCGTCTGCCCGCTCGAGCGCTTGAGGTCGAGGCGGAGCCCCGTAGGCCAGCGCTCGCGCCGCACGGCGGTCCTGCTCAGGTGAAGCAGAAACCGCGCCGCGCGGCCAGGCGAAGGGCCAGAGCCTCCGCCACACGTACGGGCCCAGCAGCCCGAGGCAGCAGCCCGCGCAGGCGCTGCAGGCGGCCGTCACCCAGAGGAGGGCGGCGACCGTGCTGAGCAGCCAGGGAGAGACCCCGCCGCTCAGGTCCACCGCCAGCCCGAGGCAGACGGTGGGGCAGGTGGAACCCGCCGAAGGGAGAGGGCAGGAGGCCCCCTCGCCCTCGGACGAGTCCGCCTGCAGGATGGACCAGGCAGGAGCTGGAGGCCCCTGGTCCTGAAGCACAGAGAGGGGGGCAGCCACGAGCCGCTCGTAGAGCGCGGCCCGCAGCCCCCTGAACAAAATCTCCCCAGCGCCCTGGAGAGCCGCTTGTGCGACCGCCTGCATAAGGCGCCCGCGCGCGCGGCCGACGGGGGGCACTTGGGCAGAGAAGCTGCGGAGACAGCAGGAGCTTGCTCACAGAGAATAGAAGAGGCATCGCCCAAGCCGCTGTCTATACCGATTCTGTGGAAGCAGTTGTCCACGTCAAGAGACGCCTCAAAAAGCTCAACACCTCCCCCCACCTCCAGGCGGGCGAAACTCTCGGGCGTGGCCAACAGAGTACTAGGAAGATCTCGGAAAAGCTGGTTAGTGCGTCCCGCATCGATGATAAGTCGCTGTCTTCCATCTCATTTTTCGAACAAAGAACGGGGTGGCGATCTCTTTGGGCGTAGTCGACCACCTGATCAGACCACGACCGTGCAACATCTTCAGAAAGCGAACGTACTCGTGCCGTCGAGTGCGAAGCTTCTGGTCAAAATACGGGTTAATCGACTCGCCGTAGTCTCTGATTTGCATCACTTCCTTCACATGTCTCATCATGCCCTCCCTAAAGTTCACCACCGCCTCCCTGTCCTCCTGAGAAACCAAGTCCTGAAGCAACATCCTGTCCTGGACTCCTTCGGGCAGAGAGACGAGGGCTCGATCGAACTCGACGACCGTGGAAGCTGTGTGGTCATAACCGCACTTGCTCTGGAGGAGCTCGCGCACGGCTCCCTCCTTATCCAAAAAAGGCGGCACAGGCGGCTGTTGGGCAACTCGTCCCGCGACAAAATCGTGAATCTCGCTCACCACCTCTTGGCGAACGAGTGGGCTCGAAGCTCGGGAATATAGCCAGTTGAGGCCCGTCAAAACCTCCCCGAACTCACGCGACTGATGGCCCCTGAGATTCGCTTTCCGCCTGCACCTTCTCGAGAGACGCGTCGGCGGAGAAGCAGAGTGGTCTCGAAACTCGAGCGGACACAGCGGCACCTGTCGTGTCACCTGCGCATCACTCTCGCCTGTCAGCGTGCATGCCGCGCGGCGACTGCGGCGCGCACTATCATCGTTCTTGCTGGCAAGGATGGAGGCCTCACTCATGTTTGCTCTCCTCCTTCTCCTTGCCCTTCCCTGCGGACTTCCCGCGCTTGAGGGCGACCTTGGCCTCGTCCCTCAGAGCCTTGGCCTTGCTAGTCTGTTTGTCGATCTCAGCCTCCTCCCGCACCTCCTTGGCCACGTAGGTGCGAAGCGCCGGCGCCGCAAGCTGTTGTCGGCGGTTGTAGCCCGAGAACTTATCAGCAATCTCGTAGTTCGGGTTCATAGGGTTCTTACCATGGGCCTCAAGAATAGCCTGCCATCTCCGCCCCAACCTCTCGAAGGCCGCGAGCGAAGCCACGTTAAGTTGATCGTGAGAGATAGCCAGTTCGAAAACATCCGCCATCACCCGCATCTCATGAATAGAGCGATCGTTCTCGCTCCAACCCGCCGTCTGGAGATGGCGCTCTAGCCAGAACGCGGGCACCATCGCCAGCTGGGCAAACGACATCATCAGCCGCAGGAAAGTGCGAGGACCATCCAAGGGCCAATCCGAGAAGGCGTCCTCGACCATCTCCTTGACCGAGTCCACCCAGACGCGCTCCCTGCGGTTGAAAGCATTGAACTTCGCCGACAGCGTGCGAACATCCTCGTCCGCCTTCTTGTCAGGCTCCTCACCCGCACCAGGAAGCTGCGGGCCCGCAAGAGCCCCCCGCAGGGCCTGGAGCCCTGCGGGCGAGCCAGGGCCTCCATGAACGCTCCTCGGGCGTGTGAGTGCCACCCAGGCCCACCAGGAGCAGGGTCTTGCGGCTCGAGAAGTAGCCGTCGAGGTCGTCCACCTTGATTCGCTCGAGCGCCGCGACGACTGAGCCGAACCTGGCGAAACCGCGGTTCCCGAGCCTGCGCGCCACGGACTCCTCAGCGACCTGAGTGCCGATCCTTGCCGCCTCCTGGCCCCCGCCGAAGACAGGCTCCGGCGCGACCCAGACCTCGTCATTCTCGGGAGCAGCGGCAAGGTCAGCCTGACCGTCAGCAGGCTGCGGCAGAGGAGGAGCAGGACCTCGCGTACCGAGGCGGGGCCGACGGAAGTTCCTGATCGCAAACGTGTCGTCCCGCACTCTCGCGTGCGGGATCTCGTCGAGCCCCTCGTCGACGATGACCTGCGACGCCTCGGCCCTAAGCTCCGAGAACTTGCCCCAGGGCACCGTCTGATCGAAACGGTAGATGGGCCTCGGTAGCCCCCTCGGCACCGTGCGACCTCTCAGCACTTCAACTCTGATGGGCCCGCGATCTCCAGTGGTCCTCCACTCCTCCGCGTAGACATCGAAGTCAGGCGAAGCCCCAACCCAGATACGTTTGTCATCCAGTGACTTAACCTCCCTCAGCAAAATCAGCTCATGACCGTAATCGCCCCCTTCGTACCAGTAGATGGCATAGCCACCTGGCAGAGCCTCCGCGGCTCCCGCCATCACTGTTCAACGCGACCGAACCCTCCTCGACGAGGGGCAGCAACACGACGAGGACAACAAAGCCGAGTGAGTAGACCTCCGACCGCTGCTCCGAGCAGCACTCCCAGGAGGCCAATGCTGGCAAGGGAGGCGCTGGCGTCTGTGGGTGCGATGAAGCACGTCCTGTTGAAGAAGTCGGGCGGCACCTCGCACAAGGGATGACGTTCCAGCGGCAGCGGACACTCCGAAGGCCGAGGGCAGTCACAGAAGCAGTCAGGGCACTGGTGCCGAGCGGAAAGTGAAGCTAAAGAAGCGAGCTCCCTCGCAAGTCCGACTACGAGATCGATGCCAACCTCTGGCCTCATGCGTATGAGCCGAAAACGAATTACGAGCGCGCATAGATCATTCACGTACAACTCACATGACACCCACCCTAGGATACGCCACGACGCCTCTCCTTGGGATCGGGCGCGCCTCCAGCACCTCCCTAGAGATGATTTACCGTCGCCGTCCATTTCTCCCTCTGAGAAACGCCCCCGAGGAGGATGCCTATCCGCCTTCATTGGAAGTATCTCACCCTCACCAATTGAGGCAGAGCAAGTGGCAGCCGCCGGCCTCGCCAGATACCTAAGCCACGGGTTCCTCCAGTCCTTGCCCCTCCTCTCCTCGGCCTCTTCCCACAGATGGCTCCCAAGGATGAACTCCAGCGCAGGGCTGGCGCTGCCACCACGGCGTCCCGAGGTGCCAAGTGCTTCCCGACCAGCTGCGTCTCCACCCGGCGGCGGCTCGAGCCAACCCCTATACATCTGACCCAGCTCTCCGACTCCCTAGGCAGCAAGTCCCCGGCCGCGCCCTCCCGTCGGCGACAGCTGCCCCGGCATATCCTCCGAGAAGTCCCGTCCGCCCGAGCTTCCAGCGGCAGGCATGGAGAGCATGGCCTGCCAGCGGCGGAGCGCTCGAGGCCTTCCAGCGGCGAGGTCCCCTCCGCACAGGGGGAGGGATGGTTGGGGTTTCAGCTGGAGGGATGGCTTCACTGGGGGAGGGATGGTTGGGGTCGTTGTCAGCAGGCCCCTTCACACGAAGCGTAGAGCCAGACAGCTCCGCACACCGTTCGCTCCAGCATGGAGGCCTGGCTGCCCAAGCCAAGGCAAACGCTTCTGCAGTCTCACCTCCCCCAGGAGGTCCCTGGGAGATTGCACCGTCCCCCCAGGCATGGCCTCTGCGCGGCCTCGCCTCCCCAGACGCCCGCACGCCATGCCTTCGCCGCCTCCGCCTCACAGGAGGTATTGTTCGGCATGAGGCTTGACGGGGGGGGATCATGGGGAGGGGGATTCGCGGCAACTGGCTTCTTTACAGGAGGCGCAGAACCCAGCGGCTACACATACGCCTTTCCTTCCCGAGGCGCATGCCCAGTTGCACTGCGACTGGAGACCTCCATCCTTGCCTGTGAAAATTGGACGCATGATTCGTCCTCCTCCCCTCAAGCCTCCTTCGCTACGGTACAGATGTTCGAGTACGCAGCTCTCCGTTGCGACGCCTGAGAACGAGACTGGGACGGCTCGCACGGCGCAATCTAAGATGCGCTGCATCACCTCTTCGTTCTCGGCTCGACTGCCCCCTCCTATTCCCGCTCCTGTCTTCGCCTCACACCTCCCCCAGGAGGTCTCTGGGAGATTGGGCGTCCCCTCAGGCATAGCCTCTGCATGGCCCCGCCTCCCCAAGCACCCATGCGTCATATCTCTGGGTGCAATCAGGTCCAAGCAGCCAGTGCTCTACCGGGCCAGTGCTCATGTAGCTGCGACCTGGCTTCCAAGCAGCTCATCGTTCGTAGTAAAGTGCATTTCCCCTCTCGTCTTTACACAAACTGACCCTACAATATCATCTACTTCGCGACTGAGAGCCACAGGGCCACATCATGACACCCTTTCGCTGCCTGCCAAAGGGCGGAACAATGCTAGGTGCAGCCGTGATAAATGGGCCGCTAGGAACCACGTGGCCTAGGCTGGTTAGCCCTCTTTGGCCAGCCCAGCCTTACACTCCTCTCCCTCTCACTGGCATAATGGTATCCCTCTCCTGCTGTCTCTTCACCTCAGCGAAGACCCCCGACCCCGTGTCCCGTCAGCCAATATGGCCCCAGCACCAGAGGGCGACCAAGCAGTGGCCTAGACATCGGCAACGCCTCAGTGTGGCACTCTTCACGCTCACTCTGCGCGCTGACGGCACACAATTGGTGCAACGCCAGGCTGAGTCCAAAAAAAACTCACCCCCCTGGCGGGGAGCAGGCTGGCACCAGGCATCGAGTGGGGGATCGACTAGAGAATGGATTTACCCTAAAATTGTTTCCTTCCTCGGACCCACGAACAAAAGCGCACAATGATCGTAGATCTACCAAGCAGTATACGCACTCTTCGTAGATTCGCCGAGGAAACCAATTCTGGGATGCATCAATGCTGTAGTCGACCTCCAACTACAATCGGACTTGATTGGACAGGACACGCGAGAGGACACAAGACCCCTCCAACGGCCACGCTGCCACAGGAATGCAGGAGGCATGGGTCGCGAGGCACAGCACGCGAGGGTACGCTCGATTGGGCAGGATCGACCTGCAAATCGGGGCCGACCGTAGCAGGCAGGAGCACTGGCGGGTGGCCCATGGCGGGGCCCTGCACGGCGTCCAGGACGCCCCCACTCTCATTGCTCCGCAGGACCTGCCGGCGACGCGCGGCCCGGGCGCGCCCGCCGAGGAGCCTCCGCGCGCCACGCTCGCCGCCGTCGTGGGTGTCGCCGCCGCCGCCGCCGTCGCCGCCGTCGCCGTGCTCGACGGCGCGCTCCACGGCTTGTTGCGCGACGGCACGTGCCACGCTCGACGGCGCGCTCGACGGCGCGCGGAGGGCGCGCTAGACGGCGCGCGGAGGAGGCAGGCCTTCTCGGGAGGCGGCAGGGCTTCCCAGAAGCCCTCTGGCCTGCTGAGAGACCGCCCGCGCCTCCGGAAAAGGCTCGGAAGGCTTCTCAGAAGGCCGGAGAGGCCTTCTGGGCATGCTGAGAAGGCCCGCCCCCTCTGACTGCCCCCCTGGCTGGAGGCCTCCCAGATGGGGTCCGAGCAGATGGGGTCGGAGGATCGCGCCGCATCGCATCGGCGATGCGTCGGCGACGTCGGCGGCGCATCGCTCCGCATCGCCGATGCATCGGCGATGCGGAGCGATCTTCGGACCCTATCTGCTCGGACCCCATCTGGGAGGCCTAGACTTCGGTCTGGCATGTCCTCCTACAGGCCGCTTTTGGAGGGAACAATGAAAAATAGTCAAAAAAATACTCTGGTGAAAAACATCGTCGACAAATCGTCCCCAGACTGTTGTTTGGCTATTCTTGAATACTCCTCCTGCAGAGGGACTGGCTCGACTTGAGCCTGGACCGATACGCGAAGGGGGGCGGGCACCCGCCCTTCGCGCCGCGCGGAGCTCTCCTCGTGCCTCGGGCGCTTCCTGGGCAACCCGGCCCCCCCAGATCTCCGACGATCCAACCTGCTCCACGGGCGGCTGCTCCTCGGCCTCGGCCTCTGGGGGCCGCTCTCGATTCGGCCTCGATGCCTCGAGCTCGGCCTCGATGTCTCGAGCTCGGCTTTGGCCTCGACGTCGGCCTCGATCTTTCGATCTCGAGGTCGATTTCCTCGGGCATTGTTTCCTCGATTCCGACCTCGGTTTCGACCTCGGGCTCGGGGACCATCAAACATGGACCTGGGGCGGAAAACCAGCCCCGGGGAAGGGGCCGGGACCTCTGGGGCCGTCGTCGACGTCGTCGACGTCGTTCGGTGCCCTTTTCGCCCTCGTCGTCGTCGGCGTCGTTGTCGATCCATCGTCGTCGCCCTCTTCGTCGTCAACCTGGATGTGGATGTGTTCGCTGCTCGCGGCCCAGCGCCGCCTCCTCGTCCCGAGTCGCTTTGCCAACGGCTCCGAGGCCCGAGGTCGACCTTCCCAGGGGGGCGACAATGGCGACACGGACCGGCCGCCCCTATCTGCTCGAGGCGCCAGGTGCCTGCCGATGATCCTCGGAGCGTGGATCAGCGCTGGCGTGTGTCTGTCCACCAAAGCACTTCCGCACGACTCGGGCGGCGTAGTCCGGACCGAGACAGGCTGCGTGCTATCGACGGAGCTGACCTGAGGGGCAACGATGGGTTGGGACTGGCGTAAGGGGGGAAACATCGGCCTGGAATCGGCGATCCATCGGCGATAGATCGGCGACAGGCCCCCGATAGCGAAACCAAACCTTCCTGGACGGGGTGGGGCCATCAAAGACCTATCGGAGATCAATGGGCGATTGGGGGTCGATACATCCCCCCTGTGCCTACCCTTACGTTGCTCCCATCGTACTTAAGGACCTCATTCCGGAAATAAATTCGAACACCCAGAAAAGTATCGAAACAGTGTCTGCTCGACACGCTAGCGAAGTGTCGAAAGAGTATAGCATCGCAGGGTCCCACACGTGAAAACCCTCCTGTTTCGGTACTTTCTGGGTGCTCGAAATTATTTCTGGTGGTCAAGGCTCAAGTAAGCTGAAACATCATGAGCCTACAGTGGAGGCCAGTCCACAAGAAACCTTCCACAAGAAACCCAACCCTGAGACCCCAGGGCGTCCCTTGATTTTGTGTGTGGGAACGTCACGCCTTCAATCGCAAAACCATCGAAACCCAAGAAACCCAAGGCACCCTGGAGGCAAGCAGGGTGTTTCTTGGCATGGGTCTCCACTGTATTCCCCCCGACCGTTGCCCCTGATGAGCGGGGGAAACACACACTGGGCGAACACACGACCCGAGGATCATCGAGCCTGGAAGGCCTTCTGGCGTGAAGGGCGCGCGGCGAACCTGCAGGCCCCCGCGAAAAGCCAGAGGCCACCTTCCTGTGGCAACTCCTGCGACAAGCCAAGAGAAAATCCCTAATCCTCTGGGAGGGTACTGAAGTTGGGAGGGTCAAAGCGTTGGGGCCTAAGCTGGGACCAGGAAGTATCAGACCAAACCGCCCAGATATATGATCCCTAATGCGAAGACGGGGACCTAAGTGAGGCCACGTTGTTATCGCGTCAATAGGATTAGGGGCTCTTTTGTTCTCGATGATCCTGGGAGCCTCCCATGTCATCTCACTGGCTCTTGCGATTCGACGCTAGCTGACGCTCATCGAAGCTAACGCCAAGAGTTAGTTGTTTGTTTATACTATCTTCATTGTATATACGTATCTATATATACACATATATATATATATATATATATATACATGTATTGATATACATATATACACATATATATATATATTGTGCATATTTTTCTATACCCAAACAAGCGGCCTTATTGACGCACTGGGGCCCCGACAACAACGGAAACTACTTATGTTTCCCCACCGCCGCCGCCGACGACTACACCGACGACGACGACAACGACGACAGGACTTGCCGTCAGGAAACCCTGGGATTCCTAAGATTTCCTAGGAAATCCTAGGACATCCTAGGAAATCCTAGGACATCCTAGGAAATCCTAAGAATCTTAGGAAATCATGCGAAATCCTAGGAAATCCAAGGAATCCTAGGAAATCTCAAGAAATCCTAGGAATCTCAGGAAATCCTAGGAAATCCTGAGAATCCTAAAGACAAAAAAAAAATCCGGAAATCCGAGGAAACCCTAGGAAATCCTAAAAACCTTAGGAAATCTTAGGAAATCACACGAAATCATGGGAATCCTAAGAAATCCTAGGAAACCAGAAAAATCTCAGGAAACCTTATGAAATCCTAGGAATGCTAATAAATAATAGGAAGTCATACGAAATCTCAGGAATCCTAAGAAATCCTGGAAACTTCTAGGAAATCCTGGGAATCCTACGAAATCCTAAGAATCCTGTGACATACTATGAAATCCAACAAATCTTATGAAATCCTAATAATCCTAGGGCTGGGGCTGGGTCCCTTAAAAACTGTACCTCTGGGGCCTTTGGGAAAATTTCAAATGATACTTCTGGTGAACACACGGAAACACGCGAAACACACACGGAAACACACGGAAACACTGACAAACACACGGAAACACACGGAAATACACGGGAACACTTGGAAACACACAGAAAAATATGAAAACAAATGAAAACACATAGAAACACACGGAAACACACGGAAACACACGGAAACACACGGAAACACACGGAAACACACGGAAACATACGGAAACACGCGGAAACACGCGGAAACACACCGAAACGACTGGAAACACACGGCAACACGCGGAAACACGCCGAAACACAGGGAACGACACCGAAACACACGGAAACACGCTAAAACATACGGAAACACCCGGAAATATACGGAAACCTCTGGGGAAGGTACCTCGCATGCGCCTGCGCCTGCGCCTGCGCTTGCGCTTGCGCTTGCGCCTGCGCCTGCGCCTGCGCCTGCACCTGCGCCTGCGCCGCCGCCTCCGCCTTCAGCCCGGGAAAGGTTTCAGGGGTACCTCCTTGGGAAAAGTGTCAGAGGTACCTCTGGAAACTTTCCCAGAGGTGCCTCTGGGAAAATACCAATGGAAACGTTCCCAGAGGTACTTTTGGAAACCTTCCCAGAGGTACCTTCCCCAGAAGTACCTCTGGAAATTTTCCCAGAGGTGCCTCTGGAAATCTTCCCAGGGTACCCTCCTCAGAAATACGTTCGAAAATCATGGGAAATCCTAGAAAACTAAGAAATCCTAGGAAATCCGAGGAATCCGAGGAATCATTAGAAATCCTAGAAAATCTTAGGAAACCATAGGAAATCCGATGACTTCTAGGGAACCCTAAGAATTCCTACAAAATCCAAAATTTCCCCCCCCCCCCCCAAAAAAACAAAAAAAACTATGAAGTCCTAGGATATCCTAGGACGCCCTAGGAAATCCGAGTGGATTCGAGGAAATCCTAAGAAATCCTAAGACGCCCTATGAAATGCAAGGAAATCTAAAAAATCACAAAACAAATCCTAAGAATCCTAGGGAATCTCAGGAATGTTGGGAAATCCTGAGAAACCCTAGGAAAGCATAGTGCACCCTAAAATGCCTAGGAAATCGTAGGAAACCTAAAGATTCCCAGGAGTTCCTGGAATTTCCCTGCCCCTGCCCATATCCCCTAACTCAAACGCAAAGCGTTTACGCTGATTAGGAAACCCGAGGGAGTCCTAGGAGAGATCCTTAAGAAATCGTAAGAAATCCTAAGATATCCTAAGAATCTCAAGAAACCCTAAGAAACCATAGGAATCCTAAGAAATCAATGGAGCCCTAAGAATCAATAGAAATCATATGAAACCCTAGGAGACCCAAGTGAATCCCAGAAAACCCTAAGAAATCCGATGAAATCCTATATAAAATCAAAGGACATCGTCGTAGGAAATCCTGGGACATGCTAGGACATCCTAAGACATCCTACGAAACCTCAGGAAATCTTTTGGAAATCCAATGGAATTTTATGATTCCTAGGAAACCCCAGGACATCCTTTGAAATCATAGTGAATCCTACGATGCCTAGGACATCCTAGGAAATCTTAAGATTCCGATGATTTCCTGAGGTTTCCTTGCCCCTGCCCCTACCCTCGAAGTCGAACGCAAAGCGTTTACGCTGACATGATTTGTTTCTCCAGGGACGGGTGCCAGCGCAGCACGCCCCTACACCTTAACTCAAACGCGAAGCGCTTACGCGGACAGGAAATTCCTGTCCGCGTAAGCGCTTCACGGGCAGGATTTCCTGTCCCAACACCACAGGATGGTTGCGAAAAGGAATTCAATCCCTTTTCACAACCATCCTGTGGTGTTGGGTCCTCGGTTTGAAGAACCGGTGCCCCGCGTTCCTCCTCCTCCTCCTCCTCCTCCTCCTCCTCCTCCTCCTCCTCCTCCTCCTCCTCCTCCTCCTCCTCCTCCTCCTCCTCCTCCTCCTCTCCTCCTCCCTCAACCCTGCGCTCCACCCACCCAGTACAACGTTTCGTGGTTCCCTAGGGAGCTCCACCTAAGGTCCCAGTGGCGGAACTCGCATGGCGGCCTCGGGCGATTTCGGCACACCCCTCAAACGCTTCGTGGCCCCATAGGAGCTCCACCAAAGGTCCCAACGGCGGAACTCACATGGCGGCCCCGGGCCACTTCGGCACACCCCTCACACGCTTCGTGGCCCCATAGGAGCTCCACCTAAGGTCCCAGCGGCGGAACTCGCATGGCGGCCTCGGGAAATTTCGGCACACCCTTCACGAGGATCGTGGCCCCATAGGGAGCTCCACCTAAGGTCCCAGCGGCGGAACTCGCATGGCGGCCACGGGCCATTTCGGCACACACCCCACGCGCTGCGTGGCCCCATAGGGAGCTCCACCGAAGGTCCCAGTGGCTCGCATGGCGGCCTCGGGAAATTTCGGTTCACCTTACAAGGCTTCGTGGCCCCATAGGGAGCTCCACATAAGGTCCCAGCGGCGGAACTCGCATGGCGGCCACGGGCCATTTCGGCACACCCCTCACACGCTTCGTGGCCCCATAGGGAGGTCCACCGAAGGCCCCAGTGGCAAGGTTCACATGGCGGCCTCGGGCGATTTCGGCTCACCCCTCACGAGGATCGCGGCCGAGCTCCACCGAAGGCGCCAGCGGCAGGGTTCGCATGGCGGCCCCACGAGGATCGTGGCCCCATAGGAGCTCCACCGAAGGCGCCAGTGGCAGGGTTCGCATGGCGGCCTCGGGCCATCACGGCACACCCCAAACGAAGATCGTGGCCCCATAGGAGTTCCACCGAAGGCGCCAGCGGCAGGGTTCCCACGGCGGCCTCGGACCATTTCGGCACACCCCACCACGAAGATCGCGGCCTCATACGGAGCTCCACCGAAGGCCCCAGCAGCAGGGTTCGCATAGGGGCCCGGGGCCATTTCGGCACACCCATCACGAGGATCGTGCCCCCATGGGAGCTCCACCGAAGGCGCCAATCGCAGCTTCCCTCATGGCTCTCAGAGCTCCCCCCTGCTTCTGCTCCTCGGTCAGGGGGGCGCTCCCCGCCGTCGTCGGCGCCCGCGAAGACGGCCGCGAACGCGCCCCCGAGCGCGCCAGGCCCTGGCCGGAAGCCGTGGCCACACAGGGGGCGCGGGCGAAAATGGCATTCACAATTGCGGCAATCACAACTGCGCATGGGCACTTTCGCCGGGCTTTTTTTCCCCCAGGACTGGTTTACACTGGGCGTTCACCATTGGGTTTTTGAATTAACATCGCTCATATTGCATCAAAATGTATACGTTATTCCTTATTCAGACGATCGCCTCTTCCAATCTGAACATGAAAAATGTCACCTTGGATTTTCACATTTGGTCATATCATACCCCGCGGCCCCCCACATCCCCTCACATTCCGCGGCCCCGCGCGCCACGCCCCCCAATGAGGCCCGATGAGGAAAAGCCCACCAGGCTATGACAGTTTTCTCGCATCCCGCAGTCTCGCTGGGGGGGCGCCCCCTGGGGGGTGCCCCCTTGAGCAAAAATGGATCGAGCCAAATTTGTTCGGGCTTTCGAGTTCACATCGCTAGTGGGAGAAATAACCGTCCAGCAAAATTCAGCACGGCGCACAATGACGGAAAACGAATTATCCGGGCGGCTTTGACGACGACGAACACGATCGCGACGACGACGACGACGACGAAGACGACGTTGCCGACGAAGAAACATCGTCGGGTGACTTGTAGCACGTCGCGCAACCATCGCTTGCAACGACATCGAAAACGAATCGGCGACTCGACTGGAGATACAACGATTCTAATTTCAAGCCTTCTAACGCGCAGGCTCGATTTTCCTCCCCTGTAGCCAACGAGGCGTTCTCCCTCGGGATAAATAACCGACCAGCAGCATTCAGCACGGCGCGCATTAATGGGAAACCAGTCATCCCACGGTTTTGACGACGACGACGACAAGCGCGATCACGACGACGGCAAAGACGACATCGACGACGACGCAACACATCGCCGGGTGACTTGCAGCACGTCGTGCAACCATCGCTTGCAACGACATCGAAAACGAATCAGCGACTCGACTGGAGATGCAACGATTCTGGTCGCAAGCCTTCTAACGCGCAGGCCCGATCGCACCCCCGCGCGGAGGGCAACCCGCGAGGCATTCCCCCTCGGGAGACATAACTGCCCAACAATATACAGCACGGCGCGCATTAATGGGAAACCAATTACCCCACGGCTTTAACGACGAGAACGACGACAAGCGCGATCACAACGACGTCGAAGACGACAGTGGCGACGACGCAACACATCGCCAAGTGATTTGGAGCACGTCGCGCAACAATCGCCCACGACGACATCGAAGACGAATCAGCGAATCGACTGGAGAGCCTTCTAACGCGCAGGCTCGATGTTCCCCCCGCGCGGGGGGCGGCCCGCGAGGCGCTCTCGGCCGGGATAGATAACCGACCAACAGCATTCAGCATGGCGCGCACTAGTGGGAAACTGATTCCCCAACGCTCAAGCCGCGCGAGGGGCGCGCCAACGCGGGGCGGGGCCGCCGCGCGGGCCCTGCCACAGGGGCCGTCGGTGGAGCTCTCTACGGGGCAACGAACCGCGCGAGGCGTGCGCCAAAACGGGGCGGCGCCGCCATGCGGGCCCCGCCACTGGGGCCTTCTGGGGCCTTCTGTGGAGCTCCGCATGGGGCCACGAGCCGTGCGAGGGGCGCGCCAAAATGGGGCGGCGCCGCCACGTGGGCCCCGCCACTGGGGCCTTCGGTGGAGCCCCCATATGGGTTCGTCGTCGTCGTCTCGCTCAGGCGTCGTCGTCGTCGTCTTCTAGGGCCCGCGCCTCTAGCGTCGTCGTCGTCCTCCTCGCCGTCGACGTCGTCGTCGTCGGCCTTGTCCCCAGCGTCAGCCTTGCTCTCAGCGGCGCCGTTGCCCTCGGCGGCGCCGCTGCTCTCAGCGGCGGCGCCCTAGCCGCTAGCCCTCAGCGTCGGTTTTGCTCTCGGCGGCGCCGTTGCCCCCAGCGGCGCGGTTGCCCTCAGCGGCGCCGCTGCCCTCAATTGCGGCCGCGCCCTCGGCGTCGGCCTCGCCCTCAGCGGCGCCGCTGCCCTGGAGGCGTCGCCGCCCTCAGCGGCGGCCTCCCCCTCAGAGCCGGCCCAGCTCTCAGCGGCGCCGTTGCCCTCAGCGGCGCCGTTGCCCTCAACGGCGCCGTTGCCCTCATTTGCGGCCGCGCCCTCAGCGTCGCCTTGCCCTCTGCGGCGCCGTTGCCCCCAGCGTCGGCCTTGCCCTCAGAGGCGCCGTTCCCCGTCGCCCAGCGCCGTCGCCGTCGCCCTCGCCCGTCGCCCGTCGTCGCCGTCGCCCGTCGTCGTCGGCCGCCTCCTCAGCGCCACGCGGGGCCTCAGCGCCAGGCCGCATGCTGGCGCAGCGTCGCGAGTCTGCTGGGGAGCCTTAAGGAGGCCTCAAGGCCTCAGATTTGAGCAGCAATGGCTATAGGACGCAAGCCGCTGAGGGGCCTCAAGAGAGCCGTAAGGCCTCATATTGGAGCCTGAAGAGAGCCTCAAAGCCTCAGGTTGGAGCCTCAGGTGGGAGTCTTAAGGCCTCGGGCTGGAGCCTCCTCTTGCTCCTCCTCCCCCTCCCCCCTCCCCTTCCTCCCCCTCCTCCTCGTCCTCCTCCTCCTCCTCCTCCTCTTCCTCCTCCTCCTCCTCTTCCTCCTCCTCCTCCGTTTCGTTCCTCCCACCTCCCTCCCTCCCTCCTCCCTCCCTCGCCCCCCCCCCTAACTACTCCCTCCTCCTCCTCATCCTGCCTCCTCGTTCCCCCCACCTCCCTCCCTCCCTGCTCCCTCCCTCGCCTCCTCCTGCCCCCCCCTCCCTTTTCCCTTCCCGTCCTCTTCACTCCCCCCTTCCCTCAGGGGAGCCGCACGGCCTCAGGCTGGAGCCTCAAGAGAGCCTCAAGGTTTCAGCTTGGAGCCTCAGGTTGGAGCCTCACGGCCTCAGGTTGGAGCCTCCTGTTGCTCCACCCCCTCTTCCTCCTCCTCCTCCTCCTCCTCCTCCTCCTCCTCCTCCTCCTCCTCCTCCTCCTCCCTCCTCCTCCTCCTCCTCCTCCTCCTCCTCCCCCTCCTCCCCCTCCTCCTCCTCCTCCTCCTCCTCCTCCTCCTCCTCCTCCTCCTCCTCCTCCTCCTCCTGCAGGAGCGAGGGAGGGAGGGAGGATGAGGAGGGGGGCGGGACGAGGGAGAGAGGAGGGAGGGAGGGAGGAGGGAGGAGGACGGGAAGGGAGGAGGAGGAGGAGGAGGAGGAGGAGGAGGAGCAGGAGGAGGAAGAGGAGTGAAGGAAGAGGGAGGGCAAGTTCATTCGCCGCCGAGAGCTCCAGGGTGGGGGTCAAAACCAAAGACTTCTATAATAAATCGACGTTCGTCGGCGCCAGATCGGCGCTGCCTCATCGACTATCAAACGCTAGCACACGCTGATGCACACCGAAGGCGGAATTCCGAAGACGTACCATCCTCCCATGAATTGCCACCAGACCACCATGAACCAGTGACTGACACCTCTGGCAGCACCACGACCCAGGACGCCTCAGCCCCGCCCGTCTGCCACAGTCCGGCCCCGTGGAATCCTGACCCTCACGCCTGGGCAGCTCGGCCCTGGCTGCAGGGGTAGGGTGACCTCCGTAGGGCCGGCTGGTGGCGTGCCGATTTGTGGGTTGGTTCGAGACGCCGCATGGAACGTTCGGACTTGAACGACCACGGTGTCGACGTGGCGCCGAGCGTTCGATGTCGGCTGATTCTGGGCCATACGCGGCGAAAAACGCCCCCACAGAATTTTCTGAAATCATTGTTGAATTTTCCTTCTCAACTTTAAAAACATTGTTGATTTTTCAAAATCACTAACATCTTCGCCCCCATTCCTAAAATCATTGCTGCATTTTCCTCCTGTAGAGGGACAGGCCCGACGAAAACCCGCAGGCCGAGCCGCAGACCGGAGCGGGCGCCCGCCCGACGTCGCGCTCCGCGCCGCGCGGTCGTCCCGGGGGTCCCAACACGGCGCGGCGACGGACCGTACGGCGACCTCGGGCCCACCAGGGCCTCGCACTGCACGGCCCGCCACCGCGCGGCACTGGGGCCTCGGAGAAACCCAAGGACGCCGGAGGGGCCCTCAAAAGGACGGCCCCCGCCCCCGAGCGCCCCGCAGCTGGCCCGCGCGACCCAACAGGCCCCAAAAACGGCCCCGCTTGGGGGCACGAAGGGGCGCCCCCATCAGGGGCCCTCACAAAGAGCCTCTCTTCCGCTGCCCTCGCGCCCCCACCCCGCCCCATGTGCCCCCCCCCCTCCCATCGACGCGACGCCCAACCCTGAGACGAAGCCAGGGCCCAGGACGAGGATAAAAATCGGGAGAGGATAAACCGAGAATCTCTAGGATCCGGCGGATCTGGAGGATGTCTCGGGCGCCGCGGCCTTCTCAGAACGTGAAGGCACGCTCTGGGAGCGCTCCGGAACGCTCTGGAGCGGATGTATCCTCGTCCTTGCCCCGTCCGAAACCCCCTGGGGAGAGGAGGGGACGACGCCGCCCCGGGCGGGCCACACCGCGGGGCGCGGCGCGCCACACCGCGGGCCACGCGCGGCTGGCCCGGGACGGCGAGAAGCCCTGGGAGTCCGCAGCTTCGGTTGAGAGGCAACTCCCAGGAGGGATCCGCGGGAACGATTCGGGGCACCTGAGCCCGATGACGGGGCCACTGAGCTGGATCAGCCCAGAGGATGCCCAGGAGAGGGCCCCACGAGGCCGGATGAGGCCTGGCTTCGGGCACCCACCCCAAACAACAGTATAGGTCAACATAGGTACCCTGCGATCCGACGTCGCGGAAAAATGCAAGATCGTAAAAAATCACGCCCAGAGCCCTAGACCCCATCTTTCTGTTTTTTTGTTCGAACCAGATCGATATGTGAGGGTCCTGGGGACCGCAAACATGCGAAAACGCCCAGTTCGAAAAAGCTAAGACGTCAGGATCTCAGGGTAATCTAACTTCGCGCATCGCGCCCCACGATGTGCGACGCGGGGCTGTCTTCCCGCCCTCCCGCCGCACCCTGGAGAGAGCCAGCTCGGCGGCACTGGCCGCGGCGCGCGAAGCGTGGGGTTACCTTCGCGCCCCTGGAGGCAGCCCAGAACAATGCGCGAGTCCTCCTCCTCCTCCTCCTCCTCCTCCTCCTCCTCCTCCTCCCCCTCCTCGCTCTCCTCCTCCTCCTCCTCCTCCTCCTCCTTCTCCTCCTCCTCCTCCTCCTCCTCCTCCTCCTCACCATCACCATCACCATCACCATCACCATCATCATCATCATCATCATCATCATCATCATCATCATCACCACCACCACCACCACCACCACCATCATCATCATCATCATCATCATCATCAGCATCATCAGCATCATCATCATCATCACCATCATCATCATCATCATCATCACCATCACCATCGTCATCATCATCATCATCATCATCATCATCCAGCGTTCCACCCAAGCCAGAGATCTGTTTTGTGTTCGCAGGCCAGGCAGACTGCACACGACGACGGGCCGGCTCGTGCCAGGGGACAACTGGCGGCGGAGGAGGAGGACCAGGCAGGAGGACACCACCACCGACCAGGAGCGGAGGGGAAGGAAGGGACCCCAAGTCCCGAGAAGGCTTCTGGCCAAAATGGCCGATAAAACTGCTAGAACGATATAAGACGCTGCAGGCGCGCAAAATGGGCGACCTGGGTCTAAAACTTGCCCGAAGACGGGTCTCTCCCTGTCAAGACGATGTGATGTTGGCCAGAATGTACACAGCGGCCGCCGCGGGCGTTACAAAGGCGAGGCAGCTTAATTTTGAAACCGCCCCCCCAGGCTTGGACACGAGTTCGTTTACGCCAACGGGCCCCGAATCCACAGAAATCAAACGCGAGGCTCTGAGACGAGGGGAGAAAGGAGTCTAACGAGCGGGGGAGCGGACCAGAGGAAGGAAAAGGCGGGGTTCTCGAGGAAGGCGGGAATCCCGTGGCGATTGCACGCACGAATGACCTTCAAAGAAAAAAAGCAGTTGGCTGTTCCCTCGAGTCACCGTTTCGGCGACACGGCCCGTTAAACCTTGAAGGCCCCATATGGCTTCTGGCGAGCGGATCCTGCACCAACTGCTGTCTGGAGGGCCGTGCCTGGCTCGAGACCAACTGTTGCATGGCGCGCCGAGCCATACAGCCAAGACTACGCCCGAAGCGAACCAGCCGAGGATGGTACGCCGGATAACCGGGCGATCCAGATCGAACCAGGGCCTCGAAACAAAGTCCGCCGCGATCACTCCGTAACCCAGATTGTTTATCCCTCGGCTGAGGCCCTCGGACCCCGCGAAAAGCTCCAGGAAAATATGCCTGCGATTGCGACTGGCAGCGGCCATGGCAGCACGGAGCAAAGAGCGCAGGCGAGCACGCACCTGGCGGTCAGTCAGCGGCGCCGCGCCTGGGCTGCTCGCACGGGCGGCGCCTGCACGGGCGGCGCCAGCGGTCCGACCACTCCGGCGAACGTGTCGCCGAGCTGCGCCGAGGCGCGGCTGCCGTAGTCCACCACCGTCGAGGGAGCTTTGGCCAGCTCCGAGACAGCCCGCGTCTGCTTGGCGTAGCGTTTCAGGGTTGTGTCCGATGCCCAGCGTCCCCGAAGCTTCACCTCCAGCGGCGCGCGGAGGCGATGGAGGAGGTCGTGGGGCGCTCCTCCGCGGCGCAGCCCGTACGCCGTGATCCCCAGGTCCGCCAGCTGGAGCTCGGCTGCCGCCTCCGCGAGGCGTGCTGACAGGCCCCCCTGCGGGAAGCTCCAGATGCGGCCCGTCGGCGTCCTCGCGCGCGACTTCAAGACCTGGAGGCAGGGATGCAGGAGCGGCAGCGAGTCCAGGAGCACGGCGTCCTCCCACGCGTTCGTCTTGCTTGGGGCCCCCATCTCCACTGGCGCCAGCAGCAGGCCCCAGACGCCGGCGGCCCCTCCGGCCGCCTCTAAGGGGGCGACCAGCTGGAGCGACGCGAGCGAGTCGCACTCGCCGGGCCGAAGGTACGCCACGAACGAGATGAGGGCTGCCACCGCGTGCTCCACCAAGCCCCGGTGGAGGAAAACACCCACGATGGCGGCCAGCAAGATCCAGGGCAGGGGCATGCGGCTCTTCCTGGGCACCACCTTGCCCCAGCCCGCCAGCGCTCGCGAGGCCCGCGGATGCGCGCCCGCCCCACAGCGGCCCAGGTCTGGGTAGAAGAACTTCAGCGCCGCGGTCAGCTTGCTGGCGTCGTCGCCCGTGAAGCCCCCGAAGAACAGCTTGTCCAGGAAGAGCACCAGGCAGACGTCCAGCTCCTCGTAGCTCTGCCAGCCCAGGCGGACCGCCGTCACCCAGTTGAGGAAGGTCAGGGCCGGGCGGCGGTAGTCCTTGTAGGTCGCCGGCGCCACTGACCGCCCCTCCAGATAGGACAGCTCGGCCTAGGCCGGGAGGGCGAAGGGCGACGGCGGCAGCGGGAGGCACCGTCGGCGAGCAGCAGCCCGCGCTGCGCTCGGAACCCTCGACTGTCCCGCATGCCACGCGGAGGCCTCTGACACTAGCGTCCGCGTCGTGCAAGGCTCCGCTTTGGTCGAGGACGGGAAACGGGGGGGCGGCTGGCAGCGCACGGGCAGCAGTATCAGCAGCCCCAACATCAGCATCAGGGCTGGCGGTCTTCGGCTCGGCCGTGTGCTTGATGCAGAGGCGACCTCGCGAAGGGTAGTCCGATGGGTTGCGCTCTGAAGGGGCCCAGCGGACGGAGAGCCGAACCCCGCGGGCCAACGACAGGGCGCAGCTTTCTCGAAGTACGTCTCGGATCTGGAAGGCCCCGGATGGCCCTTTGCCGACAGCGAGAGCAAGCCCGAGGTCGTCGACGAAGATGAGCAGCCGACGGCCGAAAGCAGCGCGGCTACGAAGCAGGCGTCGGAGAGCCGAGGAGAGAGCCAAGCCCTCGAGACGGAGGATGTCAGCGTCAGCCTCCCATTGAAAACTCTGAACCACCTGCCAGCGGTCGGGCCCCATGAAGTCGGCGTCGATCGGGTCGAAGGAGTCCGCCACCGCGTGCGCCTGGAGCAGCCCTGCAGCGAAGCCGATCGCGTCGTCCTGGGCGGCAGACTCGGACTCGACACCGGCGCCGGCGCCAGCAGCCAGGGCGTCCTCCGCGAGGAACGCGTGGTCGCGTGCGGCAGCGGCACCAGTGAGACCCAGGTCAGGTGGCCGATCAGGATCTCCATGACTACCCCGCTGCATCGCCCCTTGGCAAGGAGCTCGGCCAGGGCGGCCTTCAGGCGCCAAACACGCTTGCGCGACACGCGCACCGCGTGGTTGACGCCGTCCAGCTCCAGCCCCACGAACTGCACCTGCGTCGACACGCCCGTCTCCTCATGCACGATGAAGCCCGAGTCGGTGAAGGAGTCGGCCACGCGCTGACCAGTGGATGCAACGGCGTGCCAGGGGCCACCCATCACCAGGAAGTTGTCCACGTAGGCGGCTCCCAAAGGCGAACCCAGAGACAAGGGCATGGCCGCGGCTCTGTCACTAACGAGTCGATCACCAGGCAGACCACCGCGGCGGACACCTTCCTCAACATCCAACTGGCAGAGGTCGAGGGCCCAGCTCCACCCCATCGGGAGGACGGCGAGGCGAGGCGCGAGCAGGTCGCTGGGCCGCGACTGGTGGCCGTCGACGAGCGGGCCGCCCACCGCCTCGGCACGCGCCGAGGCCAACCTGAAGGCGTCGCCGAGCTCGTCGGGGATTGCGATGGCGTAGGAGGCGTTCTGGATGTCCCCCGCGTAGAAGTAGCAGACGTCGCACTCAGCAGTCTCATGCCGACTGAAGGCGCTGCCGCCGTAGGCAACTGCGTGCGAGGCGGCGGCAAGAAGTCCAGGTTCGCCCATCGCGTGTCGAAGATGATCCGCTGGGCGCCGCTCTTCTTCGCCACCAAGAAAACGCCGAGCGTCGGCGGTCGACCCGAAGCGGCAGCGAAGCGCACCATGTCGCGGGAGCACAGCTGCTGGATGAAGCCAGAGTTGTGAGAGGAGGTGCGGAAGGCGGGGTCAGAGCATGGGCACACCAATCCCGGCTCCTTACGAAGGCGGTCAGCGTCATCGATGCTACGACGCGAGTTGGCCAATAGATCCCTCAACCATGTGCGGTGCTCCGGTGCGAGCGCGGCGGTCAGCGAGACTGGCGCGGCGCCCGTCTCGGGCCAGGAGACGAGGTCCTTGTAGGGCACGACCGGGGAAGATCCGCCATGCGCGATGGCGCCCCCACAGAGCTCGCGGAGGCCCCCGCGGGTGCTGACGTCCCGAGGCGGGGGGCCCAGCGCGACGAACTTGTCCATGATGTGCTCCTTGGCGAGCGACTGGACCGCAGCGTCGACCTGGGCAGGCCCGCGAGCCGAGCGGCCAGCCATAATATTAGGGAATGAAATCGCGTCATTCGCCAACTCCGCACTGTGCTGAAGTCGCTGCCGACGTCGCTGAACCGCCCGCGAGCCGCCTGGAAGCCGGACGGGCACCTCGAGCATCGAGAGAGGGAAAATGTCTCTCTGACGACTGGCCGACATCGGCCAGGAGCGAAGGGCCTGTGTTCAGAGCTCCCGCGCGCGGCCAGGGCGAAGGCAGCAGCCTTCATCAGTCGAGGTGGCCGAGCAGTCAGCCCTGGCCGCCGTCGCCGCCGCGGCGCCTCTGGGGCGGCGGCGGCTTGGCGAGCGCCCGCTCCCCCCTCGCCTTTCGGCGCCCCTTGAGCACCGCGTTCTCGGCCGCCACCTGCTCCGCGACCCACTTCGAGAGGGCGGGGCACACCATGATGCCCCTGGTGTTCTGGAGCCCCGTGAAGAACCAGCCCCCATCATGCTCTTGGTGTCCTGAGCCGGCCGCGCCGAGGATGCGATCCTTGAGCTTCTCCTCGCACAGCTGCAACTGCCTGCGGATGAGCCCCATCGAGGCGAGGTTGCTGGCATCGAGCTGATCATAGCACATTGCCGTCTGGAAGATCTTGGACAGCTCCGAGCGGCGCAGCATCGCAGGGTCGTCGAGTCCCAATCGGCAGGCCGAGCGGAACGCAACGCGGTGCCCCACCGCCGACCCACCGTTCTCCAACATGAAGTTGGCACACCAGACGGCTGTGCACGGGCCAGGCACGATCCAGTCTGACCAACTCTGCTGACGCATCTCCTTGACCGCATCACGAAACTCTTTGCCGCGCCCCCCTCCATGTCATGCGCGACGGGCAGCGTGCGGAAGTCGTCCCCGGCGACAGGGGGCGCAGGGCCCAGTCCAGCAGCGAGCGCAGCATGGAGGCCCCCGTGGCCAGCGGCGACGCCAGCGCCGGCAGGGGCCACAGGGGCGGGGGCTCCGACGACAGGTGGCCTTCCGCCTGCGGCGGCGCCAGCGGCGCCAGGCGGGCCCGCGGCAGGCCCTGGGCCAGCCAGCCCCGCAGGTCCTGCGAGGGCGGCTGCGAGGCCAGCAGCCCCGCCTGCAGCCGCCGGGGCAGGCGGCGCGCCGCCCTGCGGCCCAGCAGCGGCGCCCGGGGGAGCGGCGGCGGCGGCAGGAACGACTGCTTGCCCGACTCCTGCGGCCAGGAGCGCGGCGTCGTGCTCGGCGACCATCCTGACGGCTGCTGGGCGCAGCGCTGCGAAGTCCGCCAGCGCGAGCGGGGCGGCGAAATCGCACGCGGGGATCCCTCCAGCCGCCGGCGGCGGCCCGCCTCCGTTGACTCGACGGTGCCAGGCACGGATGTCCAAGTTCGAGGCCCCCAGCTCCTCGACGTAGAGGTCGCCGTCTGGCGTGATGACCGCGCAGTCGGTCGGGCGCACTGCAGACGCAGCCACCACAGTCCGACCGTGAAGAAGCGGAGGCTGCACATCGTACTCAATGAACAGCTCATCACCCCCATTCATCGATAGACGCCGCCTCCGCGCGGTGGATGCTGGAGCGGCTGCCGCGCCCCCGAAGGTGACAGCGTCGGCGCCGGCCGACCGCCCTCAGGCGCTGGCGCGGGCGCAGCCGGCCGCCTGTCCTGGCGACGACCGCAGCGCTCGAGGCGATCCGCCAGCCAGCGAAGCCCCTCCACGAGCAGCGGGCCCGCGAGCGAGAGGAGCACCTGCTGGAGCGACACCTGCTCGGGCGACTGGGCGCCGGCCGAGCACTGCTGGAGCAGGGCAACGCACTCCTCCACCGAGGGCGCGCGCTGCCCCACGATCGGCTCCGCGCACGGCGGAGCAGGAGGGAACGACGAGGCGCAGTCCTCTGCTGAGGGCGCCTCCAGCTCCGCGGCGACCTCCGCGGCGGGCGGAGGCGGGGGCGGCGGCGGCGGGCCGCCGGCGAATCGCGGCTGGGCCACGGGGCCCAAGGCGATCCAGGCCAGGAGGAAGCCCAAAGACGCAAGGCTGGCTCCCTCTGGCCGCATCTCGAGAGAAAAGGCTATGGAGCAACAAATGTGAGTGCCAGTGACAAACGACATTCGGCGGCTCTCATTCTGCTTCTGGATTAAAGTTCAAAGAACGGCCATCATCATCATCATCATCATCGCCACCACCATCATCAGCATCATCATCATCATCAACAACCTCATCATCCTTGTCATCCTCCGTTCTATTTCCTTGTAAATAACTTCTCCCTGTCGCATCCCGAGGCAAGTTTTTAGGGCGAGCTGGGCGTTTCGCCTGAGATATCTTCACCACGTATGATTCTGCAGCTTAAACATTGGCAACAGCTTCACACATGGAGGGCGGGTCGATTTCAAGATGTGGCTTTCGCATTAGCGCCGCGCACATTCATTCTAAAAATGTGCAAGAGCTTCACGGATCGAGGAAAACAATGTTTCAGAATGTGGCTCCCGCCGAAGTTCCGCGCACATTCGCTCAAGAAAAAATGCGCCAGAGCTTCACGGATTGAGGGCGGTTGCTTTTCAAAATGTGGCTCTCGCCTGAGCGCCGCGCACACTCGTTCATACAATTCGCAGGGGCGTCGAGGATTCCCACGATCAACGTGCCAGAAATGGTGTTTGGAAAGATTCAAGATTTTGCGGGCGCAACAGTTACGTTGGTTGACGGTGTTGAAATCCCGAGAATGGCGCTCTGGCACGATCTAGGATCGTCAAGGCTTGAGTCTGCCGCGGGGGTCAGAACTGCAGGGGGGGGGGCATTGCGTCAAGACGCTTGGGACTTACACTCTGGCAGGCAACCCTGCGAGTCAAGACGAGAGGCGGCGACACTCTAGAAGTCATGACTTTGGGCGACGAAGGTTGGTGGCGACGCTCTCGTCGCCAACGCACTTGGCGAAGATGCTCTCAAGCGAAACTTGGTTCTTAGTTTATCCCGAAACGATCAAAAAGTGAGGCAACTTTGGCCTCGCGACCCGATCTGGAAACCATTGCCTGAGTTGCCGACCACGGCCAGGTATACCCCCACGCGTAAGCCCCCAAAGGGTCCTTAACCGCTGTTGGAAAATACCTTATTGGTCCAAGTGCGGTCGTCTGCTGCGCATCATCCGTGGTCCTCCTCTTCTCCTCCCCCCTCTCCTCCTCCTCTCACTTCCTCCTCTCACTTCCTCCCTCTCCTCGTCCTCTTCCTCATCTTTCTTCCCTCCTCTCCTCGTCCTCCTCCTAGTCCTCCTCCTTCTCCCATTCCCCCCCTCCCCAGATAACCTCCAGGCAGCAGCAATAATGAAGAGAACGCGAACATGAGAAGGCGGCAGGGGCCTGATGAGAGGAAAGCTGGATGAGAGAGCAGAGGAAGGGAACTGAGGAGCAAGAGGCGGGGGCAACG
This sequence comes from Prorocentrum cordatum, assembly GCA_963575745.1. Lineage (NCBI taxonomy): Eukaryota > Dinophyceae > Prorocentrales > Prorocentraceae > Prorocentrum > Prorocentrum cordatum. The sequence goes on from CAUYUJ010007002.1 coordinate 878,000, forward strand.
ATGGCAATCGGCCGGGGCGAAAAGACAGATGACGATGACGCCGGCGACAAGGAGGATGGCGCCACGTCAGTCCTCGGGCGAGGGTCGCCCGCTCTCTCTTCCAGCTCGGCCGTCGCACCGCAGCGCAACCGCTGCAGTGCCCGCGCCCACTCGCAGAGCAGCGGGCCTGCTTCGAGGCCAGCGCCCCGAGAGAGCCCCACTCGACCCTCGGGACTTCAAAGCTAAAAGGCCCCCCCCCCCCCCGAGCCACCTCCCAGTACACGTGTGTTTGTTTAGGCGTGTGTCTAGGTGCAATGTAATCTAGCTATCGGGTTGTAGGGTGGTTCTTAGGCGTAGGCGGCGCGCGCGCGTGCATGCGCGTGCGCGAGCGCGTGCTAAGGCGCGTCCGAATGAGCCCTGTTAATTTCACATGCGCGTGAATGCGCGTGCAGTCTTCTCTCAGGTGCCCCCCGCATGTTGCCCCCCAGTGGCTCAAGGAGGCCCGCGAAAGAAAGAGGGCCTCCAACGCCTGGCGCGCTTGGGGCCCGCGGGCTTCGCCCCGCCAGCGCTTGCAGCGCCGCGCTTGGGCGCGCCCGCCTTGCTCGAGGCGGCCGCCTCCGAAAGCGCACCCGCCTTCACCGCCGTCGCCTTGCTCTCCGTGGCGGCCGCCGCGCCCACCGCCTGCTTCTTCACGTCGGGCGCGTGGAAGCTGCTCGGCGCGACGCTGCCGCTGCGCTTGCCGCCGCCACCGCCGCCGCCGCTTGCCTGACCAGCAGCGGGCTTGGCCGCCGACTCGCCATCGGCGATGGCGTCTCCCACCTGGCCTGGGCGGAGCTCCGCCGTGATGGCCTCGAACTCCTTCCAGAAGCCCGCTGGCACGTCGCGGTGCTTCTCCGACTTGGAGTACGTCTCCAAGTACTCTGTGGCGTCCTTGGGCCCCGTGGGGCTCGTCCTGAGCCTCGCCAGCATGCTCTGGCCGCGCGTCATCGTCACCACCTGCAGCGCCTTGCCCTGCATGGCGAGCACGCCCGCGCAATGCGCATCGCCACGGGCACGCCAGCCGAGCATCAGCCAATGCAGATGAGGGTAAGCACGAGGAGATGAATAAGGGAAGATCCCACATCCATCTCTCCACGCTCACCCTCATCGTCCTCCTCCTCCTCGTCCTACCCTTCACCCTGACCCTCCTCCTCCTCCTCCTCCCCATCCCCCTCCTCCTCGTCCTCCCCCTCAAAATCCGCATCCCCATCATCATCCTCATCATCCTCATCCTCCTCACCCTCATCATCCTCATTCTGCCCCTCGGCTTCTCGCAATCATATTCGCCCTCATCCTCATTCCCCAGCTTCAACTTTCCAATCACCTCGCACCTCTCCTCCTGCTACTGCTGCTGCTGATCCTCCTCCCCCTCGTCCTCCTCCTCCTCATCCCCCTCCTCCTCCTCCTCCTCCTCCTCCTCCTCCTCACCCTCCTCCTCCTCCTCCCTCTGCTCCTACTCTTCCGCCTCCTCATCTTCGTCCTCATCCTCCTCCTCATCATCATCATCATCACCATCATCATCATCATCATCAGCATCATCATCATCACCATCATCGCCATCATCATCATCATCATCAGCAGCATCATCATTATCATCCTGGTCATTCTCATCCCTCTTACCCTCCTCGTTCTCCTCCTCCTCCTCGCCCTCCCCCCCCCTCCTCCTCACCCTCCTCCTTCCCCATCGTCCTCCTCCTCCTCATCCTCTTTCCTCTTCTCCTCCTCCTCCTCATCCTCCTCCCTCTCCTTCTCCCGTCCCCTCCTCCTCCTCCTCCTCATCACCCTCCTCATATTACCCCATTCCCCCTCACCTCGTGCCTGAGCAGAGGGCGAATGGGGGGGGGGCAGAGAAGCTCGGCTGGCGGCCATGGTGATGCGTTGCACGAGTTGTGAACGCCAATCGCCATGGTGGCGATCCCCGTGGCGACCGAAGTCGCCGTGGAGTCGTGCTTGTCGACCGACGGGCTGATGTCCAGGAGCTTGCCCGCCCTGGACAAGTAGGACAACGTCTTGTGGATCTTGTTGTACCCCGCTGTCACACCCGCGAGGTTGCCGAAGATGCGGGACACGATCTTCTCGCTGTAGTTCCCGTGCTGGTCCATCGCCGCGCCGAGCTCAGGCATCAGCTCGTTGGTCGCCTTGCAGTGCTGCACCAAGGCCGCCGCCATCAGGTCCAGCAACTTGGTATGAGACGAACCTGCGTAGACCGTCACCGCTCGGATCCACTGCCTCACACTTTGGATGTTGACCTCGCACTGCCAGCCCTCCTGGTCGAACTCGAATACGCCTGGCCCCGACAAATGCTTGTCCAAACGGATCAAAGCCCTTGCTGCCATGCTCTGCGAGTGCACGAACGCGCCGAAGATGGCGTCATCCGTCGGCGTGGTTGCCGACAAATTGTGGTGTAGCTGCGCCGCAATCCCTGCCACCTCCCTGACCTGGGCCACCATGTCTAAGTAGAGCTTCGCGTACTTCGCTGGCATGTGAATGCTGTTGCCGTTCAGCGACGCGCCTGGAACCACGATCCCGTCAACGCAGCCCGCCTCGATGAAAAAAACAACAACTCGGACGCGGTTTTGTTGAACGGCAATGTGTTCACGGCCTCGTCGCCCTTCACCTCGCCGTCGACCCAGGCGACGTCGTCCAGCAAAAGTTCGGAGGCAGCAGCGTTGAGAACCAGCCTGCCAAAGCACTCATCATGTGGCATGTCTCGCAGCACGCTCTGGCTGACCGCCCCCATGCCGAACTGCATGGGAACAATGGCCGCAATCTTGCTGGCGGGGAACACGTCGCTGCAGCTGCTCAAGATCGTCTTGTCTCGACGGTGCACCCTCCCACTGATTCGCCATCTCACGCCGTTAACCTCCACGTCCAAATCCGACCGAAGGCCCGAAACATCACAAAAACTGTTGGTCACGCGTGGCCTCGTTTTGGTCTTGGAGGTCGGCGACGCGAGATTGCGAATCATCGGGGGGGGGGGGGGGGGCGCCCGACGAGCCTGCGCCGCCGAGGAACGCCTTGAAGTCGCCCGCCGCCTTCTGCACGATGTCTGCGTTAGTCGCCACGCTGTCGGCATGGAACTCGATGTTCCATCCATCCATCGCGCGCATCACGCCTGCGAGCTTGGCGAGGTCAGCAGTGAACGCATCCTGTTGCTCCTTCGTCGTGGACTCCTGCTGGCTCGCCCTCGCGACCTTCACGCAGCACTCCATGAACGACATCATATCCGCCAGCATGGCATGGGAATGAAGGATGTCTGATGCAAGCTTGGGCGGGGAGCGAACGTACTCCTCGTCAATCTTCTCCCAGAAGACGTCGCCGACGCGCTGGTGCAAGGTGAACTTGCAGTTTTACCACCTGTCGTTCATGGTATTCAGGGTGCTCGTGAAGGTATCCAAGCTTGCCTTGAACTTGGAGACAGAGGTGCTGAACTTCTCGATGGTATCATCATGCAAGGCCTTTGCAGTCGTCTGAATCATCCCCTTGTTCTCGCTATCGCCCTGGGCTGCTGCAGCTTCCGCGAAAACTTCACCTTGCAGTTGAGCATCGCCTGCCCCGATAAATTCCAAGAGCGCGTCGCTGAGACCTGGGGCGAGCGATCCCACCATCCCCATGTAGATGTCAATGACCACGTAGTTGCCGACCCTGATCGTGACCATGGTGTTCTCGAGGTTGCGAACCACGAAGTCCAGGTTGGAATGGGCCGACGCCGTACCCCACTTTTTGATCGCCCCGAACGCGCTGGTGAAGAAGACGCCCATGTGGCTGAAGAGGTCGTTGATGGGGCCGAGTGCTGCATCAGCAGCGCTGCTGCGCACCTGCGTCATCCAGCCATCCAGGTCGTCGAAGCAACTCGCGAAAGCCTTCTCGAACTTCGCCGAGGCTGCTTGGAAAGCATTCGTCGCTGTCTCGTCCTCGATGCTCTGGGCCACGTGGAGGCGACTGGCCCCCATCAGCGCTTTGCCCAGGGGGAACGCCTGCATTGTGCGAGCCCACTCGGATGCTGGCGTGCGTTGCTGCCTCATCTGATCGAGGATCACTTCCCTTGCGATGCGCACGCCTTGAGCTGGAGGCCTGGAAGACTCGACGTGGTTGACGCACCTCGAGACGACGGCAACGCTCGAAATCACCTTCGAAACCAAAGAATCGCTTCCCATCAAAACGGCATCGACCCGACAACCTGGATAAAAGAACCTGCCTAAACCTAAAAAAAACGGCCTCAACATCCAAACCATAACAAATCAGTGTCACCCCTCCCCTGGAAATACCAGGCATGGGCAGCGATTCTTTGCCACCGCCAAGCCTCCGAAAACGAATCGTCCTCAAGCTCGCTCCGAATGAGCTCCTCCTTGTGGGCCCAATTCTCGGCGATGACCTCGATCTCAAGAATGAAATCGTAGCAGCTGATGTTGTCTCTCGCGATGCTCTCAGGGAGATTCGCAATCCAAGATCTCATGGCATCTGAGACCATGGCCGCGAAGTGGAAGAGGGGTGTCTGGCCGATGACTGCTCGTTGCTTCAACTGCTCTCCGATCCGCTTGGCCGTCTTCTTAGCATTAGCAGTTCTCTTCGACTGGTGTGCGGCCGCCGCATCCTCTTTCTCCTCGGTCTTCACGTGAGTCACTTCAGCAGGTTTCACTGTTTCCTCCACGCGCGGCTTGAGCTCCATGATCTTTGCGAACGCCTCGAGGATGCTGGCATCGAACTCCTCAATCGCGCGCCCGACCGATTTCAGGTGGATGGCCATTCCCTGGAACGTAGCATAAGTCAAGACGATGTTGAGCTCCTCCGACATGACATTGTTAGGGCGCAACACGTATCCGACTATGACGGAAAATGGTTCGAGGGTCGATTGCAAGAGCATGTCTATGTGTGCTTCGACCCACGCCTTCAACGCCTTGTGGAGACCAATCACAGATGAACAGCGACTGTCCAGCTGAGCGTAGGCAATTTGATAGTCGAGGGTCACCTTCCCGACGATATTACTCTCGTGCTTGAGCAGACGCCTGTGCAAGGCATGCAGCGCCCCGAGAACGAAATCCTGAAACCACTCTGGGTTGGCAAGCTCCTCAACGTAGGTGTTGATCGTTCCTCTGATCCTGACGAGCGGTCCATACCTGGCTGGCCAGTTCGCACGCAAAGACAACTCACTGGCACCCTTCTTCTTCAGGAACTCCAATGCCTCTTCGCCATCGGTATCTCGTGGATCTGCAGCGTGGCCAGCTTCTCCTGATTGTGAGCCCTCCTCCTCAGCGCCATCCTCGCCCTCGCAATCTGCGCCCTCAACGGGTTCTGCCATCTCTGGAACGTCATCAGGCAGAAGCGGTGGTGGCTTGACACTCGTGTGCTTCATCATGTGAACGATCTTAGTGTACATGTCCCTGGTGGCCTCTCGATGCAGCCTAGCTTTCAAGTCCTCCTCTGTCTCAGCCTCCTCTTGCACGTCCTCATCTCCATCGGCTTGGCGCGTTGCGTCGTCGGCGTGCCCCTCCTTGGCGGCCTCCTCAGGGAACCCCGACTTGGGCACCAGGTGCTGCTGCGCATCAACGAAGCGAGACAAGGAAGAAGGGTGGGGAGCCCGCTCAAACTGGGCCATGCTGCCAGAACGTCGCATTGCGGGCTTCGCTGGCTCCGCAGTGGACGCGAATGCCTCCTCGAGGCTGGGCAGGTCCAGATCGAAGTCCACGGCGCCGTTCCCCTGCGCGGGCTGGGGCCCGCAAGCGCTGCCACTCGCCATGGCCGAGGCTGCTTCCAAGTGTTTGCAAGCAGAGGGGCGCGTCTCTGGGCCCCGACATTGACGCTAGTAACGGGTCCCCAAACGCAATATCTTTCGCAACCCAGGTATCTTGGAAGGTACTGTGCTATCCTGGGCTCTTGGTCCTGAGATTCGCGGGGCCAGCGCGCCCGTTTTCTGGACATCTGGTTTGAATTTAAAGCGCGTGGTGCTCTTGGGTGGCCTTCAGTACCCCCCCCCTCGTCCTCCTTTGTATTTTCTGCCCGGACTACATCCTAATTACCGCCCGCAAGGATCTCCCAACCGGACGATTCCCCCCCCCCCCCCCCCCCCCCAGAAAGCCTCATTATCATTCGGGCAGGTCGTCCTCCTCATCCACGTCCATCCAGGACGGATCGTCGCTGGGGAGCGTGAACATACTCGGAGCCGTAGACAACTCATGAGAACCTGTAGACAAGGGCCCGTGATCATCATTCCCTGGAGGTGGCGGCGGCCCTGGCATTGGGAACACTAGACTGTAAGCGTGGTGACGGAGGCGCGGGTCTCCTGCATCCAGCGGAAGCCAGCGCCAATTAATATAACCGAAAGAAGACATCGCCGAAATACCTGGAGCCTATAAGTTATTGGGGTAGGGAGGTCTGATTGCGGGGGGTGTAAGACGCGTGTGAGACTTCGTGCTGGATTGTAATAAGTGGCGGTGGTGGTGACGTGCGTGTGCGCGTGCAAACGTGAGCTCTGTGGGTAGTGCATGTCTGACACGCAAGCCTGTGTGGTTTTTGAAGTGGTGGCAGTGGCGGTTGCGTCAGCTGCGCGTGCGGTGCGTCGCCGAGGCGCGCGTATGCACGTGCCGATGCGTGCGGGGGCAGGCAGGGTGTGTGTGCGTGTGCGTGTGCGTGTGCGTGTGCGTGTGCGTGTGCGCGTGCGTGTGCGTGTGCGTGTGCGTGTGCGTGTGCGTGTGCGTGTGCGTGCGTGTGCGTGTGCGTGTGCGTGTGCGTGTGCGTGTGCGTGTGCGTGTGCGTGTGCGTGTGCGTGTGCGTGTGCGTGTGCGTGTGCGTGTGCGTGTGCGTGTGCGTGTGCGTGTGCGTGTGCGTGTGCGTGTGCGTGTGCGTGTGCGTGTGCGTGTGCGTGTGCGTGTGCGTGTGCGTGTGCGTGTGCGTGTGCGTGTGCGTGTGCGTGTGCGTGTGCGTGTGCGTGTGCGTGTGCGTGTGCGTGTGCGTGTGCGTGTGCGTGTGCGTGTGCGGTGCGTGCGTGTGCGTGCGTGTGCGTGTGCGTGTGCGTGTGGGTGTGCGTGTGCGCGTGCGTGTGCGTGTGCGTGTGCGTGTGCGTGTGCGTGTGCGTGTGCTTGTGCGTGGGCGTGAACCTGGGCGTGCGCGTGGGCATGGGCGTGGGCGTGGGCGTGGGCGTGTGCGTGCGCGTGCGCGTGTGCGTGTGCGTGTGCGTGTGCGTGTGCGTGTGCGTGTGCGTGTGCGTGTGCGTGTGCGTGTGCGTGTGCGTGTGCGTGTGCGTGTGCGTGTGCGTGTGCGTGTGCGTGTGCGTGCGTGTGCGTGTGCGTGTGCGTGTGCGTGTGCGTGTGCGTGTGCGTGTGCGTGTGCGTGTGCGTGTGCGTGTGCGTGTGCGTGTGCGTGTGCGTGTGCGTGTGCGTGTGCGTGTGCGTGTGCGTGTGCGTGTGCGTGTGCGTGTGTGTGTGTGTGTGTGTGTGTGTGTGTGCCGTCCCTGGTGGGCTGCGATCTGCGAAACTGTCGCCACTTCCGAGGGCTGCTGGTGGGTCCAACGAAGTGAGGCACCGCGGGGACCTGAGGTAGACCTCGCCGTCCCTGGGGGGCTGCGATCTGCGAGACTGTCGCCACTTTCGAGGGCTGCTGGTGGGTCCAGCGGAGTGAGGCACCGCGGGGACCTGAGGTAGACCTCGCCGTCCCTGGGGGGCTGCGATCTGTGAGACTGTCGCCACTTTCGAGGGTTGCTGGTGGGTCCAGCGGAGTGAGGCACCGCGGGGACCTGAGGTTGACCTCGCCGTCCCTGGGTGGCTGCGATCTGCGACGCTGTCGCCAGTTTCGAGGGCTGCTGGTGGGTCCAGCGGAGTGAGGCACCGCGGGGACCTGAGGTAGACCTTGCCGTCCCTGGGGGGCTGCGATCTGCGAGACTGTCGCCACTTCCGAGGGCTGCTGGTGGGTCCAGCGAAGTGAGGCACCGCGGGGACCTGAGGTAGACCTCGCCGTCCCTGGGGGAGTGCGATCTGTGAGACTCTCGCCACTTTCGAGGGCTGCTGGTGGGTCCAGCGGAGTGAGGCACCGCGGGGACCTGAGGTAGACCTCGCCGTCCTTCGGGTGCTGCGATCTGCGAGACTGTCGCCACTTTCGAGGGCTGCTGTTGGGTCCAGCGGAGTGAGGCACCGCGGGGACCTGAGGTAGACCTCGCCATCCCTGGGGGCTGCGATCTGCGAGACTGTCGCCACTTTCGAGGGTTGCCGGTGGGTCCAGCGGAGTGAGGCACCGCGGGGACCTGAGGTAGACCTCGCCGTCCTTGGGGGGCTGCGATCTGCGAGACTTTCGCCAGTTTCGAGGGCTGCTGGTGGGTCCAGCGGGGTGAGGCACCGCGGGGACCTGAGGTAGACCTCGCCGTCTCTGGGGGGCCGCGATCTGCGAAACTGTCGCCACTTTCGAGGGCTGCTGTTGGGTCCAGCGGAGTGAGGCACCGCGGGGACCCGAGGTAGACCTCGCCGTCTCTGGGGGGCCACGATTTGCGAGACTGTCGCCTCTTTTTTGAGGGCTGCTGGTGGGTCCAGCGGAGTGAGGCACCGCGGGGACCTGAGGTAGACCTCGCCGTCCCTGGGGGGCTGCGATCTGCGAGACTGTCGCCACTTTCGAGGGCTGCTGGTGGGTCCAGCGGAGTGAGGCACCGCGGGGACCTGAGGTAGACCTCGCCGTCTCTGGGGGGCCGCGATCTGCGAAACTGTCGCCACTTTCGAGGGCTGCTGTTGGGTCCAGCGGAGTGAGGCACCGCGGGGACCCGAGGTAGACCTCGCCGTCTCTGGGGGGCCACGATTTGCGAGACTGTCGCCTCTTTTTTGAGGGCTGCTGGTGGGTCCAGCGGAGTGAGGCACCGCGGGGACCTGAGGTAGACCTCGCCGTCCCTGGGGGGCTGCGATCTGCGAGACTGTCGCCACTTTCGAGGGCTGCTGGTGGGTCCAGCGGAGTGAGGCACCGCGGGGACCTGAGGTAGACCTCGCCGTCGCTTGGGGTGGGGCTGCGTTAGTAACCACAGCGACACCCTTACCTCTTGATCGGGGGCCTGCGAGCCTTCCGACTGCTGCTCGCGAAATCACATGCGTCCATGTTACGTCATCGCCCCCGTTGTAGAAATCCTGGTGTACTTTTGCCCCGCATTGCGCAAGGGTTGGGTACGTCGCCAGGGTAATGCTCGACCGCCTGTAGGGGGACATGCTCGACCTGAGTGTCGGCGGGCCTCGAGGCCCGCCATGGCCGTGCCAGCCCGACTGGGCTTCTCCCGTCGCCGGTACGGGGCACCCCGCCCCGGACGCGGGCGGTGCCTCGGGCGCGGGCGGAGACCCCCCCGCTACCCCCGCTGAACCGAATCCGGCGCGGCAGCGAAGGGCGACCGAAGTCGATCCCATCCAGCCGTGTGCGACGAGGGCCCCCTGAGTTTTCCTGCCGCTGAGCGAACACTTCCCTGAGGTCCCAAAGCGAGGAAAATGGTTCGGGTCGATTTTGCAATATGAAGTTGCGTATGTACATAACACATGTTGTTCGGATTTATTCAACAACAATGATGGTTCCGAAACATTTCAAGATCTATGCACATAGGGTTCACGAAACATTTTATGGCGCGATGCGCCGCAATTTCGGCGCATGAGGAGGGAGGAGGGAAAAGGGAGGAGATGAGGGTAGGAGGCGTGGGAGGACGGACGAGGGGGTGGAGGAGAGGAGGCAGGAGGGGGAGGTGGGAGGATCGGAAGGAGGACGGGGAGGAGCGAGGAGGAGAGGTGGAGGACGAACGAGGATGTGGAAGGACGGGGGCGGAAGGAAGAACGAGGAGGGGCGAACAGGAGTGTTGGGTCTGGACCCGCTCGGATTTTCGGGATTGGGTTCGGTCGGAATTTCGGGTTTCGCCTGTGAGGAGAAGTTCGGGTCTCGCTTCTTTTCGATGTTCGGGTTTCTCCCTTGGAATTCGGGCTTCGGCCCGGACAGCTGTCGGTTATGCCTTGCTACCTCGTCATCCTCCCCCTCCTCCTTTATCTTCTCCTTCCCCGTTCACCCCCCAGCAAGGACGACGTGGTCTGCATGTTCGGGCTTGGCACTGGCTGGCTCATCCGGGAGCAGAGGAAGGGCTTGGACGGCAATGACCTGCTGTCGCGCGTCCGAGCCGCCGAGGAGGTCAAGTGATGCTGATGATGGTGATGATGATGGTGATGATGTTATGGATGATGATGATAATGATGATGATGAGGAGGATGCTGATGATGATGATGTTGCTGATGCTGATGATGATGATGCTGATGATGATACTGATTATAATGATGATAATGACGGTGATGATGATGAGGATGATGACGCCGAAGGAGGCGACGAAGATGATGATGATGATGATGATGATGATGATGATGATGATGATGATGATGATGATGATGATGATGATGATGATGATGATGATGCTGATGCTGATGCTGATGCTGATGCTGATGATGATGATGATGATGATGATGATGCTGATGATGCTGATGATGCTGATGATGATGATGATGATGATGATGCTGATGATGATGATGATGATGATGATGATGATGATGATGATGATGATGATGATGATGATGATGCTGCTGCTGCTGATGATGATGATGATGATGATGATGCTGATGATGATGACGATTGTGTTGATGAGGATGGGGATCATTAGGACGAGGATACTGCATGTGGATTCCTGCAAGAAGAGTACGAGGATACTGCCAAGCAGGCAGATATAGGCGACGATGAATTCGGAAAGACTCCGAACAAATGTCAAAACGCCACCAACTTCTAGGCGTCAGGCCCCCTCACCGCCACCAGCTCGAGCCGAATCCAGCACGAGAAGTGTGGCACGTGCAGCGTGGCCTCACCAGAAAGGTTGGGCACGCGGGGTGCTCTTGGAAGGTGAGCATCAGGAGGGCGAACATGTGCACGCAGCGTGACAATGGCATCTCGAGTGATGATATGACGGGATGGGGGCACGAGGAGGGTGGAGGAGCAGGGGGGAGAAGGAAGCGAAACAGAAAGAGGACCACAGATGAGAAGGAGGAGGAGGAGGAATATGGAACGATAGGGAAGAGTAATCAGATTGCGATGCTGATGACGGGGACCACAAGGAGGAGGATGGGCAGGGCACGGGTGATGCAGAGGATGATGATGATGGTGATGATGTTGATGATGATGATGATGATGCTGATGCTGATGCTGATGCTGATGCCGATGCCGATGCCGATGCTGATGATGAGGATGAGGATGAGGATGATGATGATGCTGATGCTGATCATTCTGATGCTGATGCTGATGATGATGATGATGATAATGATGATGATAATAATAATGATGAGTGAGGGTGATGGTGATGACGACGATGAGTATGTATAGGATTATGATGCCGATGTTCATGATGCCGGTGATTTGATAACGATGGCGACAAGGGTGATGATGGCGATAACGATAGCGATGACGACGAACACGTGTTGGAGGATGAAGATGTTGATGCTGCTAATTATGATGGCGGTGGCGAAGACGATGATGACGACTGTGATTTTGGCGTTGTTGTTGGCGACGACGACGTGGTGGGCAACGATGATGCGTGATGGTGCTGTTGGCGAGGAGGAGGGATCCGAGGAGCAGCGTGATCTGTCCTGAGCAGCAGCGCGCAAAACTGAGTGCCGCGAGCCTTGCTGCGCAGTGACATGCCTCTGCCCCGACTCTGCCAAGGCGTAGGGCCCCCGCCCCCCCTTTCCATGGCGGGCACTGGAGAGGCCAAGTGGCGAAACAGTTCAAGGCCCTATTGATGGCCGAGGCCCTGCGCGAGGTGCAAGCCGAGCCGTCAACATACATACATGCGCACAAAGAACTCCGTGAATATATCTTTGACGCGCCCTGGTATAGTGTAATGGTGCGTTCGCCCAGATGAAAAAAAACATACATACATGCGCACAACGTTCCGTGTGCAGTCAGATCACCGGGTGGGCCCTCTCTTCTGTACAATTCACCCGGGCACATGAGTAACCAAGCATCTCCAGCGACCAACCCCTGGCGAGCGGGCTTCGGAAGTCACCTTGGATGGAGGCCACGGCGATGGCATTCAGGGTTCCTGGTGCGCTGCACGACTCAGAGTTCTGTGACCTGCTTGGTGTCATGAGTGCGCTGTGCTGGTTATCCGTCCAGCACTCTTCGAGGAGAAGGAGGAGCAGCAGCAGGAACAGTAGGAGAAAGAACGGGAGGAGCAGAACGAGGAGGAGGAGGAGGAGGAGGAGCAGGATGACGAGAAGTAAAAGGGGGGTAGCAGGAGGATCTGGAGGATGAGGAGGAGGAGGAGGAGGACCAGGATCAGGAGAAGCAGGAGGTCGATGACGACGGGAATTGATACAACATGATGGTGATGGCTTTGGTCAATCATGCTGATCGGGGGGACGAGGATAATGATTGGAAGAAAGAGCAGGAGGAGCAGGATGATCATGATACTTACACATGTATGTGTACATATGTGGAGTCATGCATGTAAGTGTGTATGTATGCATGTTTGCCTGTATGCATGTATGTATGTATGTATGTATGTACGTATGTACGTATGTACTCATGTACGTATGTACGTATGTACGTAAATATGTATGTACGTATGTATATGTGTATGTATGAATGTATGCCTGTATGCGTGCATGCATTCATGTACGTATGGATGCATGCATGTATGCTTGTATGTATGCATGCATGTATGCATGTATGTACGTATGTCTACATGTAGATAGATGGATCTTTCAATCAGAGTGAGGGGGGCGAACGGTCAGTCATTGTCCCTGGGTGCGTGGCTAAAGTGAGAATCCGTGGTGAGGAGTCTGAGTGTTGTGTTGTTGTTGTTGCTGTTGCTGTTGTTGTTGTTTGTTGTTGTCGTCCCCTTCGCGACCCACCCGCGACCCACCCCGCGACCCACCCCGCGACCCACCCCGCGACCGACGCCGCGACCCAGTCGCGACCCACCCCGCAACCCACCCGCGACCCGCCCAGGACCCGCCCGCGACCGATCCAGATTGGTTTGAAGACAAAATCGGCGCCTGTGGCGGGCTCGTTGCGTAATTTGTGAAACTTTGGCGCCTGCGGCGGGCTTCTCCAGAATTTCGCAGACTTGCCGACGTCCCCGCCGCCCCCGCACTCCTTTCCGCATCTGCGGGGCGCTACGTATTTCTACACATCTGAGAGGCGGGACAGGGCGAGGAGGGCGAGGAAGAGGAGCCGTATGGGGAGAGACGGTGAGGACAATGATGAGGAGTTGGAGGAACCGCAGGAGGAGGAGCAGGAGGAGGAGAGTCAGAGGATACTTGAGGAGGGGGAGGAGGAGGAGGAGGAGGAGGAGGAGCAGGAGGAGGAGGAGCAGGATGATGATGATGATGAGGAGGAGGAGGAGGAGGAGGGGAGCAGGGATGAACAGAAAGAGACGAGATGTGTGGGAGGAAGTCGTGGAGGAGGAAGAGGAGACTCAGGACGCGAATGCTGACTTGAAGGCGGAATCGGAGGCGTGAAAGGAGGAGGAGGAGGAGGAGGAGACGGAGGAGGGGGGGGAGGAGGAGGAGCAGAGAGGAGGAGGAGGAGGAGGAGGAGGAGGAGGAGGAGGAGGAGGAGGAGGAGGAGAAGGACCAGTATAAAACCAAGCCACATCAAGGATGCTGCAGTCGGCCCTCCCACGTTCTCCCCTCACAGGTCCCGGCAAAGATTTGTATCGCTTCTGGAAGACTTCCAGAATTGAGGAAATCTGAACTCTTCAGGTGCTCCGTTGGACCGTGCTAACGCACCACTCCTTGGACTTCAACGCCGCTTTCCAATTTGACAGTCGCGTCCTGACGGTGCTTAATAGTGCCAGAACGCCAGTCCCGGGATACATCACCGCGAATCAACGTGACTATTGCGCACTGGCAGCCCTGGATGGTGCCGGAACGCCACTCCTGGGACGGCGAAACATGAGAATATGTCAAACGGTTTTTAGATGTGCACAACGAATGTTCTCGGTGCTCAGGCTGCTTAGGCGAGAATCACAATCTGTAAAAACGAGGCGTCTTCCGATCTGCAAACTTTGCAACCGGATGTGCCTGGCGCTCTGTCGAGCGCCACATGCTGATAACAACGTGCCGCCCTCCATCCGTGCGCGACTCCCGGAGACCTTCAAGACGAGTGTGCGCTGCGCTGAGGCGAGAGCCACATGCTGAACATCGCCCGCCTTCTATCCGTGAAGCCTTTGCACACTTTAGGACGAATGTGCGCGACGCTGAAGCGGCAGTCACATTTTGAAAACGATCCGCACTCCATCCGTGAACATGCTGCAAATATTAGGCTTCAGGATGATAAGTTGTGAAGTCTCAGGCGAAATGCCCGGCCCGCCCTACCAACATGTCTCGGGGTTCGACAGGGAGGGGATCAGGAAAGTGGATGGAGGAGGTGGAAGAGGAGGCGGCATGGGGAGGAGTGAGGACGATGAGGCAGGGCTAGGAGGGGGAGGAGGGGGAGGAGGAGGAGGAGGAGGAGGAGGAGGAGGAGGAGGAGGAGGAGGAGGAGGAGGAGGAGCAGGTGGGTGGGGAGGATCGGGGCGGTCAGGGGGAGGGGCAGAGTGCACTCCGCGGTTGACGCGGAGGAGGACGGCCCCTGCCCGGAGAGGTGAAGGGGAAGTGCCACCTCTACCGGGGCATGTTGGAGACGCTGGGGAACCTTGCCGCGCAGCCCGCCGACGTGAACAAGTGGCTCGTGGTGCTCACGGACCTCGTGGACCTGGAGGGGTCCAACCCCAAGTACCGCTACTCCGCGGTGACAGAGGGGGGCGGGGTGGACGGCCACGGGGGGGGCCCTCCGCGGGGGGATGCTCGAGGATCGCGGGAACGTGGCCCCGACGGGGGCCCCAGCTGTCGCCGCAGGCCCGGGAGGCGAACGAAAGCTCCACGTCGCTTCACTCCCCGCGCGCTGCGCCTCCGTTCACGAACATCAGAAGCTTGGCATCGCTCGGGCGCGTGCCTCTTCCCTCGGCGAGGGCCCTCGAGGAGCATGGCTGGGCCCTCCCGCGCAGACGCGGAGGCCCGCGCGGGGCCGGCAGCTGCACGGGCGAGGCACGCCCGAGCGACGGCGAGCCGAGGATCGCAGGGGCGCGTGGCCCCCCCGCGGGGGCCCGCGCTGCCACCGCGGGCCCGGGAGCCGAGCGAGCGCTGCACCTCTTCCGCGCCCCGCCGCCGGCGGCGCCGCCGCCCGCGGGCGTCGGACGGCGGCGCCGGCGCCGCCCGCACCCGGGCCCCGCCCGCCGGGGGCGCAGGGCTGTCCACGTGCTCGGCTGGTGCCCGCGCCCTGCCCAGGAGCGGCAGAGGGGCGCACACGTGCAGGAATTATATACGCCTTGGCATCGCTCGGACGTGTGCATTTTTCCGTCGGCGAGGACCATCGAGGAGCATCCTCGATCATTTGGCAACAAAAACCACTTACGAAACTGAACAAAAACACGGAGAATGGACGTCCAAGCGATGGCGAGACGCTGGTTTCGAGAGTGCGCCTTGCGCAGACGTTCGTATCACGCGGCCAGGCTCGCGGATCGAGGGGCCGTGCTCATGCACATAGCTTGGCGCGTACGTCCCTTGTGGGCTCCCAGCCCGTGGGTGCGGAGGTCTGGCCACATGCTCGCCGGGCCCCTCACCCTCCCTCCCTCCCTCCCTCCGCCCCTCCCCTTCTCATTCTTCTTCCGCTCCTTCTCGCCTCACTCCTTCCATCCGCCCTTCCCCTTGTCAATCTGGTTCCGCTCCCTCCCCATCCCTCCCGTCGACCTGCTCTCTCTCGCTCCCAGGTGCGCAGCCGCGCCCTTCTCCGAGGGCGTGGCCTGCCAGGAGAGGCCCGGGGATCTCCGCGCAGGCCCTCCTGGCCCATGCAGGAGGGTACGAACCTCGTCCTGCTCCTTGCCGTCAACGTCCGCGTCGTCGTCGTCTTGCTGCTTGGGTCAGGATTGGCATTGTCTGGGGCCTTGCGCGTGCGTTTGCCTGCTAGCCCTCCTACAGGTGAGAGACGCGATCGCGAACATGCCGAAGGACAGCTGGAGGATAGGGAGGTTAATTAGGATGTGGGGGAGGAGGAGGAGGAGGATGAGGAGGAAGAAAGGAAGGAGGAGGATGAGGAGGAGGAAAGGGAGGCAGGAGAAGGAGGAGGATGTAGGATCAGGATGGAGTATGGGGGTAGGAGTGAGGATAGAGGATAAGCAGTTGGAGGATGAATACATGGGAGGGCGAGGAGTGTGTGGAGCGGATGACCTGGATGATGATGGCTGTGTTGTCGATGAGGATGATGTTGATGGTGGTGGAGATGGTTCCACAAACTATGACTATGAATACAATTATGCTGATGATGCCGTTGCTTGTGGTGATGCTGATCGCGATGATGCTGATCGTGATGATGATTGCGATGGTCATGATGATGCTGATGATCCTTATGATGCTGATGCTGATAATGATGATGGTGCCGATGCTGATAATGATGACCACGACGATGCTAAGTATGATGACTGTGATAATCATGATGCTGATGATGCTGCTTTTGATGATGAGTATACTGATGATGATGGTTGTACCGATGAGGATACCTACGATGACGATGGCGGCGATTAACATATTGACGATGATGCGTATCGTGATGATGCTGACCGTGATGATGAGTGATGGTCATGATGATGTTGCTGATGATCCTGATGACGATGATAATGTTGATGGTGCCGATGATGCTGATTCTGATGAGTGTGATGATTCTGATGATGATGGTA
The DNA here is from genome assembly GCA_963575745.1 of Prorocentrum cordatum. Taxonomy (NCBI): domain Eukaryota; class Dinophyceae; order Prorocentrales; family Prorocentraceae; genus Prorocentrum; species Prorocentrum cordatum. Next base: position 894,768 of record CAUYUJ010007002.1, read on the forward strand.
CTGATGAGGATGCCTACGATGACGATGGCGGTGATGAACATATTGACGATGATGGCCAGGGCGAGGGAGGATGATTGTGATGAGGATGTAGTTGATAGATGCTGCTGATGATGGCGATGCATCTGCTGATGACGACGAGGACGACGAGGACGACGACGACGACGTGGAGGAGGAGGAGGAGGAGGAGGAGGAGGAGGACGACGACGACGATGATGTTGATGAAGACGCTGGTGGTGCTGCTGCTGCCGACGACGACGGCGACGATGATGCTCATGCCGACTATGATGAGGGTCATGATGGTAATGTTCATGACGAGTGGTTACGACGATGGTGGTGGTGGTGATGCTGGTGACGACAACGATTACGACGACGATGCTGATGAGGTGGAGTAGGAGGATGAGGATGCTGATGATTGTTATTATGAGGACGATTGAGATGGTGATACGGGTTATAATGCTGATTGTGATGCTGATAACGACAGTTTACAGTGGTGGTGATCATGCTGCTGAGGATGATGATATTGCTGATGATGTTACTGGTGCTGATGGTTGTGGTGATGATGATGCGCAGTTGCAGGCGGACGAGGAGAGGATGGATCGGGAGGATCAGAAGTAGGAGCAGCATGCCCAAGGATAGCAGACTGGCGGTTATCGACACCTCGAACATATCCGGCTGGGAGCCCGAGGACTGGCTAGTACCTCCTCGTCGCCGTCGTTGTCGTGATCGTCCTGCTCTCCTCTCCTTCCTCATTCCTGTCCGCTCCGTAGTCGGTTCGGTTCAGGTCTGTTCCATACTCCCTTCTCTCCTGGACTGGCGTGGCCCAGTCCCGAGCATCGTTGCTGCAGTGTGCGAGCATGGATGGCAAGTTGGGGGAGTGGCTCCTCCCTCCTCCCTCCTCCCTCTCTCTCCTCCTCCTCCTCCTTCTCCTCCTCCTCCTCCGTTCTGGTCGAAAGATGAAGCCAGTATCAACATACAGGTTCGGAGTTCTGCGAAGATCTCTTCGATCGGCGCTGGACCCTCTGATGGGGCGCCTCGAACGCCGCCGCTGGCGCGCTCTGCTCGCCAGGGAGAGTGTCCAGCGTCGGTTCAAGACATCCGCGCGGACCTTCGAAAGCGTATGCTGATGCCGATCTCTCTTTTTCTAAAGACGGAGCCCAGGGAAGAGGAGGAGGAGGAGGAAAAGAGGTGTTCGGGGATGAGGAGGAGCCGCGTGAGGACCGCGGGAGGAGGCGAAGGACGAGGAACGGTTTCAGGAGGAGGAGGACGAGCCTGGGAGGACCTTGGTTCGGATGCAACTCCTGGGAGGTCGAATTCTGACTTTGCGCGACGAAGACCTCCCAGTAGATGCCTCCGAACCTTGGGAGGAGGCCATGCTGTTTCTTTCTTCCTCTGCTCACGGTGCATGGCTGTCCGTCCACGGTGGAGCGCCGAGGAGTGGCGCGCAGCGCGGGAGGCGGCACGGTTCCTCGGCGGCTCGTCTGATGACCCAGTGCGCGGCCAAGTGATCAGTGTCGGAAAAGAAAAACGGTTTGCGTGCGCGCCTCACCCCAAGAAGTAGTTTTTTTCATTCCATCGTTTCGCTCATTCCGCCGGTCTACGCTGTATTCTTGGTGCTTTATGTCGGTGTGGTCGCGGCGGGCGAGGGAGAAGGAGGAGGAGGAGGAGGAAGAAGAGGAGGAGGAGGAGGAGGCAGAGGGGAAGATGATAATGAGGAGGAGGTGGAGCCTGAGGAGGAGGAGGGGAAGATGAGAATGAGGAGGATGTGCGCCCTTCTCCAAGAGACCGTGTTTTTGATTCCCTGGCGATAACGGGCATAGCGGGCGTGACCGGAGGGGGGGGGGCCCGGGGACTGGTGACGCCACGATTCGCGCCAGCGCCGTCTGGGAGTGCTCGGGAACGGCTCGTTCCCAGACGGCGCTGGCGTGAGTCGCGACGTGACCATAGGGGTGGGGGAGCAGGGGAGGAGGAGGAGGAGGAGAGGAGGAAGGAGAGGAGGAGGAGGAGAGAGGAGGAGGAGGAGGAGGAGAGAGGAGGAGAGGAGGAGGAGGAGGAGGAGGAGGGAGGAGGGGCGGGGGAGGAGGGGAGGAGGAGGAGGAGGGGAGAGGTGGGGGAGAGGGGGAGGGGGAGGGGGAGGACAAGTTAGGTGCGCTCGCGTCAACATCTGACATCCTACCCCTCCCTCCCATCCCTTACCATGGCGCTGATTTTCTCTATCCGCGGACGCGTGTCGTAGCGGACCTGTGGCTCCGCGCGCGTGTGCGTAGTGGGTGGTGGTGCGCGTGCGTGCGTGCGTGTGTGCGTGGTTGTGGTTGTTGTGGTGGTGGTGTGTATGTGTGTGTGTGTGCGTGTGTGCGCGTGTGCTGTGGTGTGACGTGGTGTGGCGTCTTGGTGGTTTGGTGGTGGGCCAGGTGCGTACGTGCGTGATGGCGGTGGTGGTGGTGGCGGTGGTGGTGTGTGTGTGTGTGAGTGTGTGTGTGTGTGTGTGTGTGTGTGTGTGTGTGTGTGTGTGTGTGTGTGTGTGTGTGTGTGTGTGTGTGTGTGTGTGTGTGTGTGTGTGTGTGTGTGTGTGTGTGTGTGTGTGTGTGTGTGTGTGTGCGTGCGTGCGTGTGTGTGTGTGTGTGTGTGTGTGTGGTGGTGCGTGCGTGCGTGCGTGCGTGCGTGCGTGCGTGCGTGCGTGCGTGCGTGCGTGCGTGCGTGCGTGCGTGCGTGCGTGTGTGTCTGTGTGTGCGCGCGTGTGATGTGGTGTGACGCGGTGTAGCGTGGTGGTGGTGGGTGGGGTAGTGCGGTGGTGGTGGCGGTGCGCGTTGGTGGTGCGCGTGCGTGCGTGCGTGCGTTGGTAGGTGGAAGTGGCGGTGGGTGTGCGTGCGGCGGGGCGGGGCGTGGTGCGGCGCGGTGGTGGCGGGCGGATGGGCGCGCGAGAAAGAGGCCCGCGCTGGGGCGAGAACGCCATCCTGAACGACGGAGGCAAAACACCGATCCGAAAATGAGGCGCACGCTGCAGCGGGAGCACGATTCTGAACGATTCGGGAGCAGAAATGAGGCCGGCGCCCCAGCGAGAGCAGCATTTTGAAGAAAAACGCAGGCGAAAACCCAACTCCCGGGAATCCTGTGTTTAAAAAAAAAGTGCGCGGGGGGGGGTCGAATATTCCCAGCACGCCATCAGGGGAAGAGGGAGAGTAGTATTCAATTTGAGTAATTGTGGAGGAGGAGGAGGAGGAGGAGGAGGAGGAGGAGGGGATGGGACGGCGTCTCAAGACAGTCGAGACGGGAGGGAACAGCCCGAAAAAAAGACATAACATTACTCGAGCACGCACTGCTGGCGAAAGGCTCGAGACGCATTTGTGCGGCGTCACCTGAGGCTGCGCTGCCCGCGCTACCCTCCAGGCCGTGCCTCCTTCCAGACGAGGGAAATCCACCGTAGCCACTCCCTGAGAGGTATGCAGCATCACATGGGACCGCGCACAGCGCTATCCTCCAGGCTGTGCCTCCTGCCACACGCAGGAAGACCACCGAAGCCACTCCCTCAACAGTGCGCACGACGCACAGCAAAGAGGCTCACGCACCGCCACGGCCGCCTAGGCAGCGGCGGCGAGACCAGACCTGTACTTCTCTAGAAGACTCTGTTGCGACTCCAGGCTCAAGCACGCAAACGCGCGCGTCGAGCGCCCCATCGCTCACATCAGGGTTGATCTCACGCATTACGGCGAGCAGCTCGTGGCACACACTCGCACAGGGGAGAGCGCCTTTCTCCACCTTGGTGCCGTCCGCGTCCTCGAGAGGGCAATCGTCGTCTGCCTCCTCCCCGTCCGCGTCCAGGCCGCACGAGTCCGAGCCGTCCCCGACCGCCTCGCACTCCACCTTCTGCTGCCGCTTGGGCATGGCATCCTGCTCCCGGGAGTGCGTCGCCTCGCCGATCTATCTCATTTTGCTGCAAGATCTGCTCGTCCTGCACCTCCGCGGTCGTCTGCAGCAGCTTCTCGCGCTTGACGGTCTTACGAATACCGTCATCCTCCAGGACCTCCTCCACGCAGTGCAACTCCAGCACTGGGTCCTTAGGCACCTTCACGCCCCTCTCCTGGAGGGCCTGGGGCACCTCCTCGATCTTCTCCACGTAGTGCGCCTCCTGCGCGTGGACCATGGGCACGGCCACGGACTCATCCATGTGCGGCTCCATGTGGCCGCCGTCCACGAGCGGCGCCACAACGCCAACGATGCCCAGGACGTCCGCCCGCAGAGTCATGGTGATGTCCTTGATGTCAGCGATGGCCTCCAGGACCTTGTCACAGGATCCATCCTCGACCACGGCGCTGTCCTCCGACTGGGACTCCCCCATGCCCGCCCCGCTGTCGACCAGCAGCGGGGAAGCTGGGATGTTGCCGAATTGCTCCTCTTGAGCTCCAGCTCCTCCTCCCCCGACTCCATGTTGGAGGATATGTCGTAGCTCTCCACGCCGTGCGACCAGGAGCTGTCCGCGTCAACCTTGACGGACCTCACGAACGCCTCGTGGATGTCCTGGCACAGCGACACGTCGGAGTGCCCCGCCGTGTTGCGCAGCTTCGAGACCTTCCCGAGCCGAGGCGAGCGCGGCCGCGCCACGCCCACGAAGAAGAGCCTTGGCCTCCGCAACGCTGGGCTTCGCCGCGAGGCCCGCACATGCCTGGACCTCGCGCAGTAGGACCTCCATGGAGACGAGAGCCGTCTCAACCGGCGACGCGGCGGGGGGCGGCGCGCCTCCCTCCCTCGCCAGCGTCTTGCGGAACTTGGCCGCCAGCCACAGCTCCTTGCACTACGCCGCGCGCGGCCGCCGCGACGGCCGCCTGCAGCGCCTTCCTGGAAAGCCCAGCCTGCGAGCAGCCGAGCACCGCGCCGAGGACCGCCTGCGCAGCAGGCGGCAAGCTGCCGGACATGGCAACCAAAGCCCTTCCGCACGGGTGGCGCCGCCGTGGCCGACTCATGCCCAACGGCTTGAGCCAACATGGCTACGGGGAGGAGGAGGAGGAGGAGGAGGTGGGGCTGAGGAGGAAGGAGGAGGAGGAGAGGAGGAGGAGAAGAGAGGAGGAGGAGGGGAGGAGGGGGGAGGAGGAGGGGGAGGAGTGAGGAGGAGGAGGGGAGGAGGAGGAGGAGGAGGAGGAGGAGGAGGAGGAGGAGGAGGAGGAGGAGGGGGGAGGAGTGGGGCGGGGCTGGTCACGGGCGCTACCGCGATTTCTTTGGTGGGGCAGACGTCGACCTTCACTAGTCCTCATCCATCAAGTGCCCCTCCTCGTTTGCCTATCGCGGGTCTGCTTACATCGGCTTTACAACAGTTTCGCCATGAGTTGAGATTTAATCATCTCGTGCTGGCAGGGCATGATCCCGCCCAGTGGGATTTCTCGAATTGTGTGCTCTAATGACGGGTTTCTATTTCCCCGTTAAAGAATATCTTGGCGAAGGACCCAACCATACGCAGTTGTGGGCATCGCAATTGTGAATATCCGTAAGGGCTTCGCCCCCTGCCGCCGGCCCCCTCTCTCGGAGAATGGGCCATGGAAGAGCTAAGTCATGAGGCCTTGGCGCTGTTGTGAAGCAGTATCGAAAATATCATGCGAAGCCGATTCGCAATCAGCAAAACCAACTGATCACAAGAGGGGTTACCACACCTGGCGATTGGTAAGACGTGTATGGTGTACGGGCTTGGTTACCACACCTTGCGATTAAAGGGCCGAGGGAGTTCTCGCAGTTTGGGTTACCACGCCTTGCGATGGATGTGCGTGAAGGGTGGCACCGAATTTCAGAAATGTACCAAATCCCTTATGTTTTTGGACCCTGACCCCGCGGATCTGCGTAAGGGGTGGCGCCGAATGTCAGAAAGGTGGCAAATCGCTGTGTTTTTGGACCCTGACGCCGCGGATCTGCGTGAGGGGTGGCACCGAATTTCAGAAATGTAGCAAATCCTATGTGTTTTTGGACCCTGACCCCGCGGATGTGCGTGAGGGGTGGCACCGAATTTCAGACATGTGGAAAATCCCTTGTGTTTTTGGACCCTGACCCCGCGGATCTGCGTGAGGGGTGGCACCGAATTTCAGACATGTGGCAAATCCCCGGTGTTTTTGGACCCTGACCCCGCGGATCTGCGTGAGGGGTGTCGATTTCGAGCCCCCCCAGCAATTCAGACAACGCGCCCAGGAGACGCTAAAAATCCAGTTTGGGCCTCCCCCCCCTCGCGCGGTCAATCAACTAGTTACAGTAACCAGCAAGAAGTCAACTAGTTACAGTAACCAGCAAGAAGCAGAACTGTAACACTGGAAACTACAAACTACAACTGGTACAGGAAACTGCGAATCACGCGCCTCGCAGCCTGGTGGCCCCACAAGGGGGCCGGCGGATCTTCTTTGGTGGAGCTCCCTATGGGGCCATGAAGCGCTGAACTGGGTGGGGGGGAACGCATGCGGGCGGTAGCACGGGGGCCCTCGGTGGGCTCCGTAGGGGGCCACGAAGCGCTGTACTGGGTGGACGAAGCGCAGGGAGGAGGGAGGAGGGGGCCACGACACGCTGTACTGGGTGTGGGGGACGCATGCAGACGGTAGCTCTGGGACCTTCGGCGGGGCTCCCTATGGGGCCACGAAGCGCTGTATTGTGTGTGCTGAAACGGGTGATGATGATGATGATGATGATGATGATGATGATGATGATGATGATGATGATGATGATGATGATGATGATGATGATGATGATGATGATGATGATGGATGATGATGAATGACGATGAATGATGATGATGATGATGATGCTGATGATAGAATGAGCGTCGATGATGATGAAATGTGATGATGGCTGATGATGTTGCTGTTGTTGATGATGATGTGATGCTGGTGATGATGATGATGATGATGCTGATGCTGATGCTGATGCTGATGATGATGATGATGATGATGATGATGATGATGATGATGATGATGATGATGATGATGATGATGATGATGATGATACTGATACTGATACTGGTGATGGTGGTGATGGTGATGGTGATGGTGATGGTGATGGTGATGGTGATGGTGATGGAGGAGGGAGGAGCGGGAGGAAGAGGAGGAGGATAAGGAGGAGGAGGCGGAGGAGGAGGAGGAGGAGAACGCGGGGACCGTTACCTCAAAACGAGGACCCAACACCACAGGATGGTTTGGAATCAATTTGTAGACAATGGGAGGAAGCCTCGGATTTTGAAATCCCAGATTTTCGATCCGACCGCTATTGACCCAATCCGCTAGGATTCTAGGGGGAACAGGGGTTCAGCCTTTGCCCGCTCGCTCGCGAGGGAGTAACAGACGACACATGCATCACTTTGTCGTTGCCATAAAACGTGACGAACCTTTGCAACGGCGTAGTATGAGGCCGTAGATCGCCTGGCGGCCTTTGGTTTCGCCTTGCAGCTGCC
>CAUYUJ010007002.1:902275-924775 GCA_963575745.1 Prorocentrum cordatum
CGGCATTTTTGGGTTTCACCGTGGCTCGGTTTGCGAACTTGGCGCTTGTGTCACCTGGTCCGATGCTGGGGCGTCCGCCATTGTTTTTCCGCTGTCACCGTCGCCATCCGCTGCTGCCTTGTGGGGCGCCCTCCTCCTCCTTTTTCTCTTCCTCCTCCTCCTCATCTGTTTTCTCCTCCTCCTCCTCCTTTTCCTCCTCCTCTTCTTTTTCTTATTCTTCTTCCTCCTCCTCCTCCTTGTCCTCCTCCTCCTCCTCCTCCCCTCCTCCTCCGCCTTTTCGCCGTCCTCCTCCTTGCCTCCTCCTCCTCCTCTCCTCCTCGTCTCGTCCTTTGTACTTGTCCTCCTCCGCTCTCTCGTCCTCGTCTCGTCCTGTCCTCGTCTCGTCTCGTCCTCGTCCTCGTCTCGTCTCGGCTCTTCCTAACTCTTCTCCTCCTCCTTCACTCCTCCTCCTCTCTCTCCTCCTCCTCCTCCTCCTCCTCCTCCTCCTCCTCCTCCTCCTCCTCTAGCGTTGCTTAGTGCGACGGCGGCGGCATTTTTGGGTTTCACCGTGGCTCGGTTTGCGAGGTTGGCGCTTGTGTAACCTGGTCAGATGCTGGGGCGTGCGCCATTGTTTCTCCGCTGTCGCCGTCGCCATCCGCTGGTGCCTTGCGCGGGGGGGGGAGAAAAAACGCCCCGATTGGCGAAAATTCGAAAATGGGGGGTTCAGTCGTGTGGTTCGCAGTCTGTCGTATGCGGGTCGAACACCCGGCACAGACGACACTCTCTATGAACTCCAAAACCCCATATACTGCCACAGGTTCCAGCAAATTCAGTTCCACAAAAACTGCAACATTTTAGCCGTTATGTTAATTAATGCCGGGCAGAGATTTGTTCGGGGATGCCCCCCCGCCCAACGGGCAGTCAACCCAGAAACCATGATGGCCCCGCGAGGGCCACCCCGCCATCCCCGCCAAAACATTTATCCTGGCGAAGGACCCAACCATCTGCAGTTGTCAATACCGCAATTGTGAATATCTTCTTCGGTGGCGCTCCCTATGGGGCCACGAACCGTATGAAAGTGTGCCGAATTGTGTGGCGTAGCCTCAGCAGGGGCCCGCGTGGGAACCCCGGCGGCAGCGCCCGCGCGCCGCAACGCCCATGTCGGCGCGCCCCGCGCGAGGATCGCGCCCGCTTCCTCCCCTCCTGTTTCCTTTTCCTTTGCCCGCGCACTCCAAAGTCCAAGGCTGCCTGCTCAGCGTCAGGCGGAGCCCTCGCGGCGCGAGCAGGTCGCCCCGAAGGGGTCACAGTGACGCGCGCGGTTCGCACGCTGCGTGGAACAGAGATTTCTCGCTGGCTAACTGATAGCGCGCGTGGCTCTGGCCGCCGGGCGGAGCGACGACGGGCGAGCGAGGCGCTGGACAGAGCGCAGCGCGGAGTTCGCGCGACGCGCGCAGATCGCCCCGAGAGGGTCCCAGCGACGCGCGCAGGGCGTCCGCGGCGCGAGGCAAACCGTTTGGACAGCCGCTGAGCAGGCGCGGCTGTGGCGGGCGCTCGCGGGTCAGGGGCCTCGCGGATAAAACTCGGTGAAGCCAAGCTCACTGTTTCCCTCTGCGGCCGTCTTCCGCGCGGCCGCAAGCTCGGACTGCCTATGGAGCCCTCCGGCCACTTCCGGCCAGGGGAGCGCGATGCGCGGCGCCCGCTGTGAGCAGGAGGTCCGCGTGGCGCGTGGCGCGCGAGAGCCGCGCGTTGGAGCTCACCACCAGTCGTCGTCTCCTTCTTGCGTTCCCGGGCCTCGTGGCGGCCCGCAGTCCGGCGCGCGTGTGGGCGAACGTTCGGGCTAGGGGGCAGCGTCGCCGGGCTGCCGACGGCCCAGGGCGAGAGTCCACCAGGACTGCTCGCGCCCCGGAGGTTGGCCCGTCCCCGGAGCGCCGTTCCCCCGCCCCGGTCGCCTTTCCCGGCTATGGTGCGCCCTGACGCCGCCGAGGTGATGACCTGCGTGCGAGAACGGGAAGCCCGTCTGGGTGACCTTGGAGGTGCGGAAGGTGAACGGCTCCGACGTGCGGGGCTCGATGAACACCAGCGGGCCCGCGAGGTCCCCCGTGAGGCTGTCGTCGTGGCGCTTCAGGTCGTCCACGAAGGGCGCGCTCGCGTACTTCTCCATGCGCACCCAGAACCCAAGCGGCAAGCGCTTCAGGTAGATCCTCTTCTCCCCCTCTCTCTCGGCTCTCTCGACGTCGTCCCGATCCCGAGGGTCCACGACGATGTGCACGATCTGCCCCTCGGCGTCCTTGACGAGGCCGTTCTTGAGGTCGAGCGCCTCCAGGAGCCGGATCCGCATGCCCACGTGCACCGGGAGCAGTCCGTGCATGCCACCGGTGTTCTTCGGGTTGGCACAGTTCATCATCTTGGCGGCGTCCTTGACGCTCATCGTCGGTGCAGACCTGTCGGCAGCCTCCACGAGGAAGACGGGCTTCTTCAGGACGTCCGCATCCCGCTGAGCACGCATGTTCATTCAGCGCGCCACGGTGTCCCACTAGGGCCCGATCATGTGGCCGTTCTGGAACCTCTTTCCCGGAGCCGGCGATCATCGGGTTTGAGTTGCATGGCGTTCCACGTGGTCCGGATGGCCGGAGGGCTCCCCGATTTGCGCAGGAACGCAAGGGCCACGAAACGTGTGAGGGGTGTGCCGAAATGGGTGTGCGGGACGCACGCGGGCACACTATGGGGCCACGAAACGTGTGAGGGGTGTGCTGACATGGGTGTGCGGGACGCATGCGGGTACACCCACTGGGACCTTCGGTGGAGCTCCCTATGGGGCCACGAAGCGTGTGAGGGGTGTGCCGACATGGGTGTGCGGGACGCATGCGGGCACGCCCGCTGGGACCTTCGGCGGAGTTCCCTATGGTGCCACGAATCGTGTGAGGGGTGTGCCGGAATGGGTGTGCGGGACGCATGCGGGCACGCCCACGGTACTGGGACCTTCGGCGGAGCTCCCTATTGGGCCACGAAACGTGTGAAGGGTGTGCCGAAATGGGTGTGCGGGACGCATGCGGGCACACCCACTGGGACCTTCGGTGGAGCTCCGTATGGGGCCACCAAACGTGTGAGGGGTGTGCCGAAATGGGTGTGCGGGACGCATGCGGGCACACCCACTGGGACCTTCGGTGGAGCTCCCTCTGGGGCCACGAAACGTGTGAGGGGTGTGCCGAAATGGGTGTGCGGGACGCATGCGGGCACACCCACTGGGCCCTTCGGCGTAGCTCCCTATGGGGCCACGAAACGTGTGAGGGGTGTGCCGAAATGGGTGTGCGGGACGCATGCGGACGGCAGCACTGGGGCCTTCGGTGGAGCTCCCTGTGGGGCCACGAAACGTGTGAGGGGTGCGCCGAAATGGGTGTGCGGGACGCATGCGGACGGCAGCCATGGGGCCTTCGGTGGAGCTCCCTATGGGGCCACGAAGCGTGTGAGGGGTGTGCCGAAATGGGTGTGCGGGACGCATGCGGACACGCACACTGGGACCTTTCGTGAGCTCGCGTATGGGGCCACGAAGCGTGTGAGGGGTGTGCCGAAATGGGTGTGCGGGACGCATGCGGGCACACCCACTTGGACCTTCGGTGGAGCTCCGTATGGTGCCACGAAACGTGTGAGGGGTGTGCCGAAATGGGTGTGTGGGACGTACGGGCACACCCACTGGGACCTTCGGTGGAGCTCCCTATGGGGCCACGAAACGGGTGAGGGGTGTGCCGAAATGGGTGTGCGGGACGCATGCGGGCGGCGGCACTGGGGCCTTCGGTGGAGCCCCTTATGGGGCCACGAAACGTGTGAGTGGTGATGGTGATGATGACAGCGATGATGATGATGATGATGATGATGATGATGATGATGATGATGATGATGATGATGATGATGGTGATGATGGTGATGATGATGGTCGTGAGGATTATGACGAGGATGGTGATGACGGTGATGATGACGACGACGACGACGACGACGATGATGATGATGATGATGATGAGGATGATGATGATGATGACGATGATGATGGTGAATGAGGATGATGATGATGATGAGATGATGATGGTGGGAGAGGGAGGAGGAGGGGGGCGCAGGAGAAGAGGAGAGGATGGGGAGACCGCGGGGCGACGTCTCTTCAAAACGAGGACCCAACACCACAAGGTGGTTGGGAACAGTACAAAACGCACCCCGCCTCCACATTTGAAGCGCGCGCGGCCGCCCCGCGACCGTTTTGCGTCGGTGCTTTGCAAGGGTGGCTGGGGCGCCGACAGATCCCGCGTGCCTTCTGGCTGCAGGTCGACCGATTCAGGATCAATAGTGATCTATATGCCCAATTGCTCTGGGCGTCGGTGGTTGAACAACCTGTTGTCTCCTCTCTTCACTTGCTCGGGGGAAGAGTTTATGGCTGTTCCCTATTAGTATACGCCCTCTCCCCCGCCCGACAGGGCAGCCGACCCAGTTCCACGATGGCCCCGCGAGGGCCGCCCCCGCCACCCCTGCCTAAACAAAACAATACGAGGCGCACTCTGCCTCCACGTTTGGAGCGCGCGCGGCCGCCCCGCGACCATGTTGCGCTGGTATTTTTAAAAGGCGGCAGGGGCGCCGGCAAATCCCACGTGCCTTCTGGGCGCAGGCGGTCGACCGGCTACATGTTAACATCTCCGGGTGTTACCTATGTGTTGGGGGGGGGCGGGTGAGGGAGAGCAAGTTTACGGGCGGGCGGGTAGCTCGACCCCTCCCCCTACCCCTTCTTCCCCTGGGCCGTGGAAAGGGGGGGGGGGAGGCAGAGAGGTTTTAGAGCGTGCAAGGGCAGCCCAAGATGGCTCCACGAGGGCCTCAGAGAGCTCAACATGTGTTTTCCGCTTCCCCAGGCCCTCTCAGGCCCTCTTGGCGGTCCTCGCAAGATTTGGACGCACGAAATGGGCACGGAAAAGATGGGTACAATGCCCAACAACAAATATTGCCCCAAACCAACAGCGGCCGCTGTTGGGCAGGCGGCCTTCTGCCTCAAATGGAGACAGGCCGCGGCGGCGCGGACAGCGAGTCCTGCTCAAGATGAACAGGAAGTGCTGTTGGGCATTGTACCCCGGACTCCATAATAAAGTGGGGGGGTCACATTTGGGGGGGGGGTCTGATTTGAGCTGTCTCGGAGGGTGCAGGGGGGTCCTGGGCAAAGGGCCGCCCTCTCATGGATGGTCTGGGGGGGTCTAAAACTTTTCGTCTGGGAGGGTTGTGACCCCCTCCCTTTTCTTACGAAATCTGGAGTACCCATTCTTTCCGTGCCCATTTCGGGCGTCCAGACGAGAGCCTCCGCGGACCTGCTAGCCGAGCCACTCCTCCCTGACGCGCCGGGCCCCTGACGTTCGCGGACGGCGCCGGAACCTGGCCCGGAGGGACAGGGGAGGAAGGGGCCCCGAAGCTTTTTTCCATGGCGGCCGGTCACCGGGTGCAGACAGCCACGACTGTCGGCTCATTGAGCCCGCGCAGCTGTGAAGCAACCGAATCCTCTCACTGCCGATGGCGACTCGCGATCAAACTTGAGGTGCGAATCGCCAAACCAGCGGGGCGCGGAACTGCGCCATGGCAGTGCTCGAAGACGAGCGCCACCTCAAACTTGCCTCACTTGCGACCCTTGCCGCGACCTTTACCTTTCTTTCCGGGAATCCTCCCCTCGCCGCTGGCGGCGCCATTTCCCCCGCTCGGGCAGTTCTTCAAGCATCTCATTGGCGCGGCTTTGACAAGCCAATCCTTGCAGCAATTGAAGCTCGGGCAACAGGTCCCCAGGCCCATCCCGTTCCACGTGCCGCACTTCTGCCTGAACTTCTGGCAGCCGAGCGCCTCGGTTGTGATGTTCTCGTCGCTGCGTTCGGTCACCTTTTCGCGGGGCGGGGGTCTGCCAATATCCACCGCTTGGGGGATCGATGACCTGGGCCCCCGCGGGGTCGGTGGACATGGATCGATTTGAGGCCCCGTGGGCCCGGATAGATCCATGTCCGCCGCCGCCCGCGGTCCGTGGAGATCGGCCCCCCGGGCGGTGGGCACGGACGAGCCCAAGCCTCGGGGCCTTGGCCTGCAGCAGAGCGGAGGTCTCGGCCTCCTCGGCCTGGCACGCGCCGTCGGCGACGCAGCTCTCGTCCGCCAGCGCGTGCACAGACAGCAGCAGCGCGAACGCCAGGGCGAGGCGCGCCATGGCCCACAAGTGGGTTCGCTCGGTCGGTGTGTCCGTGTCCAGAATCGCTCTGCGGTCGCCTCGAGCCGAGAGAGCTCCAAGAGGCGACTTTGAAGGCTCTGTCCTCCTCCTCGTTGTCCCTCTCCTCCTCCTCCTCCTCCTCCTCCTCCTCCTCCTCCTCCTCGAGCCGAGCTAGGAGTCGTCTTTCCGCGTTGCTTGTGTCGTTCTGCGATGTTCTTCGAGCCGGGCCGATGCCCTCGTCCCCTCTCCCCCCCTCCCCTCCCTGAAGTTTTTTTTTGGGGGGGCGGGGGCCGCGAGGTGGCCGAGGGTCCTTTCTCGCCCGAAATGGCTCCAAGATGGCCTCCGATGCTCCCCAAGATGGCTTCAAGATGGCTCAAGATAGCCGGCGATGGTTGAAGATAGCTTCCGACATGCCTCCAAGAGGCCCGACGAAGGCCACGGGGCGGTTCCAAGTGCTCTCGGTTCCCCCCAGGACCCCCCACAGAGGCCCAAATCCTTCAAACACCCAGCATCAAACAATGCTTTTTGACTTCTCGCCTTTTTGCTTCCGATGCGCTTCTGAGGCCTCACAACGGCCCAGGAAAAGGCCCGAGAGGGGCCCAAGAAGCTCCCCAGACGGCCCCAAGTGCGCCCAAGAGCGCCTCAAGAGGGCCCCAAGAAACGATTTTTACGGCCCCAGGCGGGTGAGGCAAATCGAGGACCCCCCGCTTTTTTGATCGATGGCCTCCAAGATGGCCCCAAGAGGTGGCCCAGGGCTCCAGAGGACCCCAAGAGGGCCCCAAGAGGGCCCCAAGATCCCGCAAAGAGTCCCAAGAGGACCCCAAGATCCCCCAAACAAGTCCCAAGAGAGCTCCAAGAGGCGATTTTGAAGGCTCTGTCCTCCTCCTCCTCCTCCTCCTCCTCCTCCTCCTCCTCCTCCTCCTCCTCCTCTAGCGTTGCTTAGTGCGACGGCGGCGGCATTTTTGGGTTTCACCGTGGCTCGGTTTGCGAACTTGGCGCTTGTGTCACCTGGTCCGATGCTGGGGCGTCCGCCATTGTTTTTCCGCTGTCACCGTCGCCATCCGCTGCTGCCTTGTGGGGCGCCCTCCTCCTCCTTTTTCTCTTCCTCCTCCTCCTCATCTGTTTTCTCCTCCTCCTCCTCCTTTTCCTCCTCCTCTTCTTTTTCTTATTCTTCTTCCTCCTCCTCCTCCTCCTCCTCCTTGTCCTCCTCCTCTCCCTGCCTCCTCCCCTCCTCCTCCGCCTTCGCGTCCTCCTCCTCCTCCTCCTCCTCCTCCTCCTCCTCTCCTCCTCCTCCTCCTCCTCGTCCTTGTCGCTCCTCCTCCTCCTCCTCTCGTCCTCGTCCTCGTCTGTCCTCGTCCTCGTCCTCGCTCGTCCTCGTCCTCCTCCTCCTCCTCCTCCTCCCTCCTCCTCCTCCTCCTCCTCCTCCTCCTCCTCCTCCTCCTCCTCCTCCTCCTCCTCCTCCTCCTCTAGCGTTGCTTAGTGCGACGGCGGCGGCATTTTTGGGTTTCACCGTGGCTCGGTTTGCGAGGTTGGCGCTTGTGTAACCTGGTCAGATGCTGGGGCGTGCGCCATTGTTTCTCCGCTGTCGCCGTCGCCATCCGCTGGTGCCTTGCGCGGGGGGGGGAGAAAAAACGCCCCGATTGGCGAAAATTCGAAAATGGGGGGTTCAGTCATGTGGTTCGCAGTCTGTCGTATGCGGGTCGAACACCCGGCACAGACGACACTCTCTATGAACTCCAAAACCCCATATACTGCCACAGGTTCCAGCAAATTCAGTTCCACAAAAACTGCAACATTTTAGCCGTTATGTTAATTAATGCCGGGCAGAGATTTGTTCGGGGATGCCCCCCCGCCCAACGGGCAGTCAACCCAGAAACCATGATGGCCCCGCGAGGGCCACCCCGCCATCCCCGCCAAAACATTTATCCTGGCGAAGGACCCAACCATCTGCAGTTGTCAATACCGCAATTGTGAATATCTTCTTCGGTGGCGCTCCCTATGGGGCCACGAACCGTATGAAAGTGTGCCGAATTGTGTGGCGTAGCCTCAGCAGGGGCCCGCGTGGGAACCCCGGCGGCAGCGCCCGCGCGCCGCAACGCCCATGTCGGCGCGCCCCGCGCGAGGATCGCGCCCGCTTCCTCCCCTCCTGTTTCCTTTTCCTTTGCCCGCGCACTCCAAAGTCCAAGGCTGCCTGCTCAGCGTCAGGCGGAGCCCTCGCGGCGCGAGCAGGTCGCCCCGAAGGGGTCACAGTGACGCGCGCGGTTCGTGCGCTGCGTGGAACAGAGATTGTTCGCTGGCTAACTGATAGCGCGCGTGGCTCTGGCCGCCGGGCGGAGCGACGACGGGCGAGCGAGGCGCTGGACAGAGCGCAGCGCGGAGTTCGCGCGACGCGCGCATATCGCCCCGAGAGGGTCCCAGCGACGCGCGCAGGGCGTCCGCGGCGCGAGGCCGAACAGTTGGATAGCCGAGAGAGGGCGCGGCTGTGGCGGGCCGCCCCTCAGGTCAGGCCTCGCGGATAAACTCGGTGAAACCAAGCTCACTGCTTCCCTCCTGCGCCGCTCCGTGCGCGCCGCAAGCTCCGGCTGCTTACGCAAGCCCTCCGGCGGCCCGGCCAGGCAGAACGCGATGCGCGGCGCCCGCGTGAGCAGGAGGTCCGCGTGGCGCGTGGCGCGCGAGAGCAGCGCGTGGAGCTCCAGCCACCAGTCGTCGTCCTCCTTCTTGCCGTTCCCGGCCTCGTGGCGGCCGCAATCCGGGATCGCGCGTGGGCGACGTCGGCCGAGGGGGCAGCGCGCCGGGCTGCCGACGGCCCAGGGCGAGAGTCCACAGGACAGAAGGATGGCTGCGGACTGCTCGCGCCCCGGAGGTCTGGCCGTCCCCGGAGCGCCGTTCCCCCGCCCCGTCGCCTTCTCGCATGGTGCGCCCCTGGCACGCCGCCGTGGTGATGACCCTGCCGTGCGAGAACGGGAAGCCCGTCTGGGTGACCTTGGAGGTGCGGAAGGTGAGCGGCTCCGACGTGCGGGGCTCGATGAACACCAGCGGGCCCGCGAGGTCCCCCGTGGGGCTGTCGTCGTGGCGCTTCAGGTCGTCCACGAAGGGCGCGCTCGCGTACTTCTCCATGCGCGCCCAGAGCCCCAGCGGCAAGCGGTTCAGGTAGATCCTCTTCTCCCCGTCTCTCTCGGCTTTCTCGACGTCGTCCCGATCCCGAGGGTCTACGGCGATGTGCGCGATCTCCCCCAGGGCATCCTTGACGAGGCCATTCTTGAGGTCGAGCGCTTCCAGGGGCCGGATCCGCGTGCCCACGTGCACTGGGAGCAGTCCGTGCATGCCACCGGTGTTCTTCGGGTTGGCACAGTTCATCATCTTGGCGGCGTCCTTGACGCTCATCGTCGGTGCAGACCTGTCGGCGGCCTGCACGAGGAAGACGGGCTTCTTCAGGACGTCCGCATCCCGCTGAGCACGCATGTTCATCCAGCGCGCCACGGTGTCCCAGTAGGGCCCGATCATGTGGCCGTTCTGGAACCTCTCTTCCCGGAGCCGGCGATCATCGGGTTTGAGCTGCATGGCGTTCCACGTGGTCCGGATGGCCGGAGGGCTCCCCGGTTTGCGCAGGAACGCAAGGGCCACGAAACGTGTGAGGGGTGTGCCGACATGGGTGTGCGGGACGCATGCGGGCACACCCGCTGGGACCTTCGGCGGAGCTCCCTATGGGGCCACGAAGCGTGTGAGGGGTGTGCTGACATGGGTGTGCGGGACGCATGCGGGTACACCCACTGGGACCTTCGGTGGAGCTCCCTATGGGGCCACGAAGCGTGTGAGGGGTGTGCCGACATGGGTGTGCGGGACGCATGCGGGCACGCCCGCTGGGACCTTCGGCGGAGCTCCCTATGGGGCCACGAATCGTGTGAGGGGTGTGCCGGAATGGGTGTGCGGGACGCATGCGGGCACGCCCACTGGGACCTTCGGCGGAACTCCCTATGGGGACACGAAACGTGTGAAGGGTGTGCCGAAATGGGTGTGCGGGACGCATGCGGGCACACCCACTGGGATTTTCGGTGGAGCTCCGTACGGGACCACGAAACGTGTGAGGGGTGTGCCGAAATGGGTGTGCGGGACGCATGCGGGCACACCCACTGGGACCTTCGGTGGAGCTCCCTATGGGGCCACGAAGCGTGTGAGGGGTGTGCCGGAATGGGTGTGCGGGACGCATGCGGGCACACCCACTGGGACCTTCGGCGTAGCTCCCTATGGGGCCACGAAGCGTGTGAGGGGTGTGCCGAAATGGGTGTGCGGGACACATGCGGGCACACCCATTGGGACCTTCGGTGGTGCTCCCTATGGGGCCACGAAGCGTGTGAGAGGTGTGCCGAAATGGGTGTGCCGGACGCATGCGGGCACGCCCACTGGGACCTTCGGTGGAGCTCCCTATGGGGCCACGAAACGTCTGAAGGTGTGCCGAAATGGGCGTGCGGGACGCATGCGGGCACGCCCACTGGGACCTTCGGTGGAGCTCCGTATTGGGCCACGAAGCGTGTGAGGGGTGTGCCGGAATGGGTGTGCGGGACGCATGCGGGCACACCCACTTGGACCTTCGGTGGAGCTCCGTATGGCGCCACGAAACGTGTGAGGGGTGTGCCGAAATGGGTGTGTGGGACGTGCGGGCACACCCACTGGGACCTTCGGTGGAGCTCCCTATGGGGCCACGAAACGTGTGAGGGGTGTGCCGAAATGGGTGTGCGGGACGCATGCGGGCGGCGGCACTGGGGCCCTCGGTGGAACCCCCTATGGGGCCACGAAACGTGTGAGTGGTGATGGTGATGATGACAGCGATGATGATGATGATGATGATGATGATGATGATGATGATGATGATGATGATGATGATGATGATGATGATGGTGATGATGATGGTCGTGAGGATTATGACGAGGATGGTGATGACGGTGATGATGACGACGACGATGATGATGATGATGATGATGATGATGATGATGAGGATGATGATGATGATGATGATGATGACGATGATGATGGTGGGAGGAGGGAGGAGGGAGGGGGAGGAGGAGAAGAGGAGAGGATGGGGAGAACGCGGGGCGACGTCTCTTCAAAACGAGGACCCAACACCACAAGGTGGTTGGGAACAGTACAAAACGCACCCCGCCTCCACATTTGAAGCGCGCGCGGCCGCCCCGCGACCATTTTGCGTCGGTGCTTTGCAAGGGTGGCTGGGGCGCCGACAGATCCCGCGTGCCTTCTGGCTGCAGGTCGACCGATTCAGGATCAATAGTGATCTATATGCCCAATTGCTCTGGGCGTCGGTGGTTGAACAACCTGTTGTCTCCTCTCTTCCCTTGCTCGGGGGAAGAGTTTATGCCTCTTCCCTATTAGTGCACGCCCTCTCCCCCACCCGACAGGGCAGCCGACCCAGTTCCACGATGGCCCCGCGAGGGCCGCCCCCGCCACCCCTGCCTAGACAAAGCAACACGAGGCGCACTCTGCCTCCACGTTTGGAGCGCGCGCGGCCGCCCCGCGACCATGCTGCACTGGTATTTTTAAAAGGCGGCAGGGGCGCCGGCAAATCCCACGTGCCTTCTGGGCGCAGGCGGTCGACCGACTGCATGTTGACATCTCCGGGTGTTACCTATGTGTTGGGGGGGGGCGGGTGGGGGAGAGCAAGTTCGCGGGCGGGCGGGCATCTCGACCCCTCCCCCTACCCCTTCTTCCCCTGGGCCGTGGAAAAGGGGGGGGGAGGCAGAGAGGTTTTAGAGCGTGCAAGGGCAGCCCAAGATGGCTCCACGAGGGCCTCAGAGAACTCAACATGTGTTTTCCGCTTCCCCAGGCCCTCTCAGGCCCTCTTGGCGGTCCTCGCGAGATTTGGACGCACGGAATGGGTACGGAAAAGATGGGTACAATGCCCAACAACAAATGTTGTCCCAAACCAACAGCGGCCGCCGTTGGGCAGGCGGCCATCTGCCTCAAATGGAGACAGGCCGCGGCGGCGCGGACAGCGAGTCCTGCTCAAGATGAACAGGAAGTGCTGTTGGGCATTGTACCCATTCTTTCCGTGCCCATTTCGGGCGTCCAGACAAGAGCCCCCGCGGACCTGCTAGCCGAGCCACTCCCCCCCGGCGCTCCAGGCCCCTGACGGTCGCGGACGGCGCCGGAACCTGGCCCGGAGGGACAGGAGAGGAAGGGGCCCCGAAGCTTTTTTCCATGTCGGCCAGTCACCGGGTGCAGACAGCCACGACTGTCGGCTCATTGAGCCCGCGCAGCTGTGAAGCAACCGAATCCTCTCACTGCCGATGGCGACTCGCGATCAAACTTGAGGTGTGAATCGCCAAACCAGCGGGGCGCGGAACTGCGCCATGGCAGTGCTCGAGGGCGAGCGCCACCTCAAACTTGCCTCACTTGCGACCCTTGCCGCGACCTTTACCTTTCTTTGTGGGAATCCTCCCCTCGCCGCTGGCGGCGCCATCTCCTCCGCTCGGGCAGTTCTTCAAGCATCTCATTGGCGCGGCTTTGATAAGCCAATCCTTGCAGCAATTGAAGCTCGGGCAACAGGTCCCCAGGCCCATCCCGTTCCACGTGCCGCACTTCTGCCTGAACTTCTGGCAGCCGAGCGCCTCGGTTGTGATGTTCTCGTCGCTGCGTTCGGTCACCTTTTCGCGGGGCGGGGGTCTGCCGATGTCCACCGCTTGGGGGATCGATGACCTGGGCCCCCGCGGGGGCGGTGGACATGGATCGATTTGAGGCCCCGTGGACCCGGATAGATCCATGTCCGCCGCCGCCCGCGGTCCGTGGAGATCGGCCCCCCGGGCGGTGGGCACGGACGAGCCCAAGCCTCGGGGCCTTGGCCTGCAGCAGAGCGGAGGTCTCGGCCTCCTCGGCCTGGCACGCGCCGTCGGCGACGCAGCTCTCGTCCGCCAGCGCGTGCACAGACAGCAGCAGCGCGAACGCCAGGGCGAGGCGCGCCATGGCCCACAAGTGGGTTCGCTCGGTCGGTGTGTCCGTGTCCAGAATCGCTCTGCGGTCGCCTCGAGCCGAGAGAGCTCCAAGAGGCGACTTTGAAAGCTCTGTCCTCCTCCTCGTTGTCCCCCTCCTCCTCCTCCTTCTCCTCCTCCTCCTCCTCCTCCTCTTCCTCCTCCTCCTCCTCCTCCTCCTCCTCCTCCTCCTCCTCGAGCCAAGCTAGAGTCGTCTTTCCGCGTTACGTGTGTCTTCCTGCGATGTTCTTCGAGCCGGGTCGATCTGCGGCCCCGGGGCCCGAAAAAACTGGCGAAATCGCCCGCTGTGAACAGATCCCATCCCATCGGCCCTTTGGGCTAAGGTGGTCCAGTGAGTTCTCTCGGTCTTCTATCGCTCTTCCAACACTGCCCTCGCCCCTTCGGGGAGCGGGGAGCGGCCCCCCCCCCCCCCCCCTCTCCCTGAAGTTTTTTGGGGGGCGGGGGCCGCGAGGTGGCCGAGGGTCCCTTCTCGCCCGAAATGGCTCCAAGAGGGCCTCCGATGCTCCAAGATGGCTTCAAAATGGCTCAAGATAGCCGGCGATGGTTGAAGATAGCTTCCGGCATGTCTCCAAGAGGCCCCACGAAGGCCACAAGGCGGTTCCAACTGCTCTCGGAGCCCCCCAGGACCCCCCACAGAGGCCCAAATCCTTCAAACACCCAGCATCAAACAATGCTTTTTGACTTCTCGCCTTTTTGCTTCCGATGCGCTTCTGAGGCCTCACAACGGCCCAGGAAAGGCCCGAGAGGGGCCCAAGAAGCTCCCCAGACGGCCCCATGAGCGCTCAAGAGCGCCTCAAGAGGGCCCCAAGAGGCGACTTTGACGGCCCCGGGCGGGGGAGGCAAAGCGAGGACCCCCCTTTTCTTTGATCGATGGCCTCCAAGATGGCCCCAAGGTCCTCCAAGGCTCCAGAGGACCCCAATGCGGAACCGGGTCTGGGCCCACTCTTGCCCTCCCGATCCCGCAGCGGGGGTCGGCGGCGGAGTCCGGCAGGGCTCGAGGGGAGAGCGGGCCAGCTTTTCCGATTCTGCGACCAGAACCAAATCGCCTCAAGCTGGCCTGGGCCAAGCCGGCAGCAGTGAGAGGAAACGTAGAAAGACAGAAAGGGGCTTAAGGGCAAAGCAGGGGGCAGATCCAATCCGTGGGGCACGTTTTTCCACACCCAGGATGGCTCCAACAGGGCCCCAAGATCCCCCAAAGAGTCCCAAGGGGACCCCAAGATCCCCCAAACGAGTCCCAAGAGAGCTGCAAGAGACGATTTTGAAGGCTCTGTCCTCATCCTCGTTGTCCTCCTCCTCCTCCTCCTCCTCCTCCTCGTCCTTGCCCTCATCGTCTTTCTTCTCCTTTTCTTCCTCCTTGTCGTCATGGTCGTCGTTGTCGTCGTCTTCATCCTCCTCTCCTCTTCCTCCTCCTTCCTTCGCCCCTACGCGGCCCCAGAGTTGGTCCGAAGAGGCCCTCCAAGGCCACCCCATTCCTCCCGAAGATCTCTCTGTCGGCCCGCTCTGTTTCACTGCATGTGCCTCTTCGTCCCTTTTCCTGTCAGCTCTCATGGGCAGGGTTTCTGAATGGGCAGGTGGGGATGTGCAGGCATCAGGCGGCATCATCATCAGAGGAACGGCCGCGAATCAAATCCTGATCGCACCTCGTTTGACAATTAATCCTGCATCGCCGTGATGGTCAACTGCGCAAAGATCTATGAAAAATAAGCCTGTGACCAAGATAGACACAAGGACAGCCCGCAAGCTCATGGACGCCATGGTTGATCTCACTACTATTTGCAGATCCGGCGATCAGGTTTGCAGAGCGCGCGCAAGGCAGGCTCCACGCCAGCCCCGAGCGGTATTACAGGGTAGAGGTAAGGAGGGGATGAACATAATACTATCATATACTTGTCCACCCTTCGCTCTACTCCTGGCAAAACGAAGCAGATGTATATACTCTGGTCTGCCCTGGGTGAAACCAAGGAGAGAGGGGAGGAAAGAAGTCACGGATAACGGCAACGTGCCAAGTTTATTCACGTACTCTCCAACGCCGCCATATGCCACCCCAGGCCGTCCCACGGCCAATCCTCCCTCTGCCTCCACGCAGCCAGCCGGGGTCGAAGGTGGGCGAACGGTCAATGATCACGCGGACCTGTCGGCCGGTCCTCCCATCTCAACGGCGCACTCGGGAGGAAGAGGTCGAAATCCGAGACCCATTTCTTTGTTTCCTCCTCCTCCTCCTCCTCCTCCTCTTCTTGGGCTCGCCGCCGATATTGGCATAAGGAAAAGAGGAAACCAACATGAATCGATACCGCTGCTCTACGGACCCCTCCCGGGGTGCGCTCTGACCAGAACTCCGAGGCGAATCCGGCGATGGCGACGAGGGCATCACAGGAGGCCCAAGAAGGCAAAAACGAGGCGAGGGCAGTGGTACCGATGTTGTGTTCCTCCTCCGAGGAGGGCGCACTTTAGAGGAAGACCGCCCAACGTCATCGCTCGGCACGAAGAGAAAATCAGCGGCCCGCGCTCCACGCGGCGGCCGGAGCCGCCTCGGCAGCCCGCGGCGCGCGCAGGGTACGGGGCTTACTGCTCGAGCACTCTGCGCCAGAGCCGTTGCCACTGCAGGGCTTCCGTTGGCAGTGCCCAGGAGGAGGGAGGAGGACGAGGTGGGAGGGAGGGGAGGGAGGGGGGAAGGCGGGGAGGGGGGGGGGAGGGAGGTTTTTTTTCACTGTGTGCGACGCCAAGCCAAACTTTGCAGGCAGGTTAAGACTGGGCGGCTGAAAATGGCGGGGAGCACGGGCCCCTACTTACCTTTGAAGTTCTTGACGCGACGAGCGGCATGACAATGAAGAAGTGCATGAAGCCGACTACTACGCAAAGCGGCGACGCCCCAGAAGAAGCAAAAGTCGCCGCCGAAGGTGAAGCCAGAGAAGAAAACCCTCAGCTCGAACAGGCACCCGCACACTCCTCGTGCTCTACACCGACCTCGAAGCAGGCGACGAGATCGTGAAAATCTCGAACGCCAGCACGCGCAAGAGAAACATAAACTTCCCGCAAAATGAGCGAAACGCGCCGCCAAGCGGCACGGAACCTCGCCTCAAGCCTCTTCCACTGACGCACTGGCACCATCTTGGACTTGTTCTTCATGAAAGCAATGACGTCCCTCAGCACACCACGAACGTCGTCAGCCGACGCCCGAAAGGACCCTCCGCCCGCTGAAGCTGAATTCGTACTATTAGCACGCACTCCTCCAGCAAATATCGAAGAATCGTCGTAATAAAAGTGCCCGTCCAAGCTCGCCTCGCTCTGGCCATCACCCAAAGCCCCGTACTTGATCCTGTTGCTCTCCAGCGACCTGCAGAACTCCAGCACCTCCATCTTCACAAGAAGGCGCTGGCCCCTGGAGGTCACAAGCAGCAGGATCCCCTTCGGCGATGTCGAAAAAGGAAGGCACGCTCTTGGCGAAGTTGTCGTCCTCGTCGTCCTCTACGTACGCTGACTCTTGCTTCCCATCGTAGCGCGCCTCTTCACCCATGGGGCGTCGGGAAACCTCGAAAGCGGAGACGGAACCGGGGGCTTCAGCAACTGCTTCAGCCGGACCAGCAAGTCCTTCTCCTCCTCGTGGCCCTTGAACTCCCCCTTGCAAATCACTTTCGGCGGCAGGGGCCGAAAGCTGGGCACCCTGGTCGCAGGCAGTGGCAGGTCCTCCGCCGTGTAGGTCTTCTGCTCGAACTTGCCCACAGAGATGCCCTTCTCGCTGCTGCTGCCGCTCCTCTTGTCCAGATGCTTGATCGTCTTCATCCCGTCCTTGTCCTTCACGTGCCCGCTCTTCCCCTTCCGCTCGCACTCCAGCTTGGTGTCCAGCTGCTCGCTCAAGGCCTTGCTGGGCTCCATGCTCATGGCCTTGGGGTCCTGCAGCTGGTCCGTGGCGCAGGTGGAGGACGGGCACAGCAGGGACTGGTACAAGTGAGACGTAACTGTCACCTTCTGGCGCGAAACGTCCTTCAGCGAACTCCGTGCTCCCAGCCATGCCGTGGGTGGGCGCAGCGCACGCAGATCGCCAGGTGGAGGATGGATGGGCGGCGGCTCCGCAAGGCCTGACCACACACCTGAACTCAATCTCGCAACCGACGGGTAGGGTGAGCTCGAGGCGCGCACTTGCAGACTGGCCATCGCTTCGCATGCAAGGAGGCGGCAACACAGCGGCCCGAAAAGTTCGAGCCCCAAGCTCCTGGACCTGACCAGGAGTGAAACGCTGCGCGTCCTCGGCCCCCAGAGGCCTCGGACTTGAGCCAGGGGGCGGGGGGGGGGGGGGAGGGAGGGGGGGAGGGAAGGGGGGAGGGGGGGGGAGGAGTGGGGAGGGAGGGGGGAGGAGGACGGAGGCGGGGGGGGAGGAGGGGGGAGGGGGGGGAGGGGGGAGGGAGGGAGGGGGAGGGGGGAGGGAGGGCGGGGGAGGGCGGGGAGGAGGACGGGTGGGGGGGAGGGAGGGAGGGGAGGAGGGCAGAGGGAGGAGGAGGAGGGAAAAGCGAGGAGGGAGGCTGCAGGCCGTGTGCCCAGGCTGTGTCGTGGCGGCGGCGTGGTGCCAAAGCCCTGCGCGCGGGGCGCCCACGGGGCGGCGGCGGGCGAGCCCCGGGCGGAGCCTCGGCAGAGGCCCCCCTCGCGGCGCCGGGGCGCGCCGGGGGGGGCGCCGACGGGGCGCCCACGGGCGGGCGGGCGGGCGAGACGTCGGCCCGGGGCCGTCGGCCCGGGGCGCCCACGAGGCGTCCGCCGAGCGGGCACCGGGCGAGCCCCCCTGGCGAGTACGGAGGCGACGCAGGCCACCCCGGCGCCCGGCACAGCACATCGCGTGTGTGTTCGGAGCCTCTCTCTCTCTCTCTCTCTAGAGCCTGCGGCCCGACGGCCGTGGTCAGCTGCCACGTGCCCCCCAGGAGTGGAAGCCCTGGCACGACCCGTCCACTTCGTCCTCGGTCGAGCGGGTAAGAACTTCTGTGTGCAGGCACTGTTGGGGGAACCGCCAGATGGTCCGCCGCCGTGCCGTGGGCACTTCGAGGGGCGTCGTCAGTTCCCCCCGCCGGATTCTCTGTGATGAGTACTGTTGAGCGCTCTATCAGATGATAATGATGACGCTGCTGATGACCATGACGATGACGATGATGATGTTGCTGCTGATGCTGCTGATGATGATGATTACGGGGTGATGCTGATGGTGATGATGATGGTGGTGGTGATGATGATGGTGGTGATGATGAGGAGGCTGAAAGGGAGAGAGGAGTAGGAGGGGGATGGCTGTGCTGCCAACGCGAGCCGTCCCAGTGGCAACTGGCCTGGGTATGGGCGGGGGGGTGCAGCGGAAGCATGCGCCTGCTTTGCAGCCATGCTGGGAAAACGTCAGTACAGGCGGACTTGATTGGACAGGACACGCGACAGAACATACGACCCTTCCGCTGGCCACATTGCAGTAGGAATGTAGGAGGCATGGGTCGCGAGACAAAAGACACAAGGGTACCCTTGATTTGGCAGGGTCGACCTCCTAATCTGGGCCGACTGTAAGGACAAGTATCACAACAAGGCATCTTAACCACGACGAGTGTCCGGTAGGCTCACGGGGGTCCTGGCGGAGCCTGGTCGGGTCCTGGAAAACGCCTGCTGGGGTCCTGGCGGAATTCCTGGAAGGATCCTCGTAGGGTCCTGGGAAGGTCCTGGTGGACTCCTGATGTCATCCGCGGTCTGAAAACAAGATGTAAGCTAATCGCTTCCGATGGGCTCTCGAAGCCTCACGATGGCTCCAATGTGGCCCAAGAGCCTCGAAGGGGGCACCAGAACAGCGCAATACGGCCCCAGGGGCGCCCAAGAGCGTCCGAAAGTGGGGCCCAGCAGGACCTTTTTGCTCGGCCTCCGAAGGAGGGAGGGGGGAGGAAGGGGGGGTGGGCGCAATCAAGACCCCCCAATTCTTTGGTTGCTGGCCTCCAGAATGGCCCCCCCAAAGGCCCACAAGGCGACCAACATTGTCTCAGGAAGGCCCCAAGACGGCCCCACGATGCCTCCGAGAGGCTTCCATTGCGTTTCTACGCTCTGCTACATCCCAAATCCGGGCAACTCGCCTGCCGGTAGTTTTTGTACGGTGCTCCCGTCTCTGGCGTGCATCTCTATGCATCTAGCTAGGGTCATGATCATCGTCATCATTGTCATCCTCATCCCCGTCATCTTCATCGTCATCGTCATGGTCACCTTCACAGCACCATCACAACAATCATCATGATCACCATTATCATCAGCATCGTGATCACCATCGCCATCATCGTCATCGTACTTTTCAGCATCACCATCCGCATCATCAACATGTTGTTGGTCGTCGTCGGCGTCGTCGTCGGCATAATAATAATAATCATCATCATCATCATCGTCATCATCATCATCATCGTCATCGTCATCGTCATCGTCATCGTCATCGTCATCGTCATCGTCATCGTCATCGTCATCGTCATCATCATCATCATCGTCATCATCAGCATCAGCATCAGCATCAGCATCAGCATCAGCATCATCATCATCATCATCATCATCATCATCATCATCATCATCATCATCATCATCATCATCATCATCATCATCAACGTCATCGCCGTCATCATCCTCGGTCCACTGCAGTTCCCTTCCCCTCCTCCTCTTCCCTTTCTCCCTCTTCCCACCATATTGTACGCATGCTTTTCCTCGTCGGCGTCTCCCTAAAAGGGACCCCTGTTCCTTCACCTCCTCCTCCGCCTCCTCTTCCTCATCTCTGTCTTCCCCGCTCTTCGGTGTGTCCCTCCTTGTGTTCCTTCACCCACTTCAACTCCTTCCTCCTCTCGAGCCCTGCTCACCCTGCGCTCCCCTTCCCTCCTCGTCCTCAGCATCCGTCCCCGAGCCAGAGAATCAGAGAACGATATCATCTTACAACAAAAATGTCAAGAGTGTTTTTCTTTGCCTGTGGAGGTCGGCGCGCCGCCAAGGGTGGCGCGCCCCTCACTCGGAGCGTGCCTCCTCCTGGAGCTCCACGAGCAGTTCTGGGGACACAATGCGCACGGCCTCTCTCCGTCTGTCGCGGCACACCCTTCACACGGCTCTATGGGGAGCCGTTTTGGTGCGTCGCGGAAACGTCTTGAAGACCTGTGGGCCCATCCTCTTCCCCCTCTTCGTCCTCCTGATTTTCTCCACCTCCTCCTACTCCTCCTCCTCCTTCTCCTCCTCCTGCTCCTGCTCCTGCTCCTCCTCCTCCTCCTCCTCCTCCTCCTCCTCCTCCTCCTCCGCTTCCTCCTCCTCCTCCTCCTCCTCCTCCACCTCCACCTCCTCCTCCTCCTCCTCCTCCTCCTCCTCCTCCTCCTCCTCCTCCTCCTCCTCCTCCTCCTCCTCCTCCCCTCCTTGTCCTTGTCCTTGTCCTTGTCCTTGTCCTTGTCCTTGTCCTTGTCCTTGTCCTTGTCCTTGTCCTTGTCCTTGTCCTTGTCCTTGTCCTTGTCCTTGTCCTTGTCCTTGTCCTCCTCCTCCTCCTCCTCCTCTCTTCTCTCAACGCACTCAATACACGGGTGCCTAATGGAACGCGTGCCTGGAGCCATTTTGGAAGCATTGTGGTAGTCTCTGGAGCCTCTCTGGGCCTTTCTTTGGAGTCCTTTTGGACCTTTGTTGGTCCGTCTGAGGGTCCATTTCGACCGTTCCGGGTCCTTCTTGGCGCGTCGTGGGGAGCTCAGCCCGTCTTGTGGCCCTCCTGGGGCCCTCTCCGACCATGCAGGAATCCTCTGGTGGCCCCCTCGGGCTTCCTTGGAGCTCTCTTGGGCTGTCTTGTCGCTCTTCTGTGCCGCTTGCAGCTCTCTTCAGCCCATCTTGGAACCCTCTTAGGGGCCTCAGGGGCCGTCTGGGGCCCATGTTGGTAACCTCTTGGGCCGTCGCGACCGCTCGTAGAACTGCAAAGCGAAGCTCCCCCAAAAATAAGTTTTTCCATGGGGAATGCTGGATTTTTGCCTTTGGTGGGCCTTCTCAGCGGCCTTTTGGACAGTCGTGGGGGGGTTCCTTTTGGGCCTCTTGTGGCCCGTCTGGGCGCCCATTTCGGCTGTCCCAAGCCCCTCTTGGCACGTCATGGGTACCTGAGCCGTCTTGGGGCCCTCATGGAGCCCTCTCCGACCATGTATCGGGGGCGGCCAAGAGGGGGGTGTCCAAGAGGGGGGGATGCAAATCATGACCGGCGGCATGTGCGCGGCCCAGGTTGGGGGCCAGGGACGTAATAAAACAAGAAGAGGCGCCACGAAATCTGGGGAGATATCATGGCCCGCGCCATGATATCCACCCCCCCCTAGTCATCACCCCCCTCTTTTCCGCCCCCGAATGTAGGGATCCTCTGGTGGCTCCCTCGGGCCCCCCGGGGACTCTCTCGAGCTGTTCTGGAGCTCTCTTGTGCTGCTCGACGCTCTCCTCAGGCTGTCTTGGAGCCCTCTCGGGGGCCTCGCGAGCCGTGTGGCGCCGATTTGGGGAGCCTTTGGGGCCGACGTGGCCGCCGATGGAACATCAGAAGCGAATCTCAGGGAAATGTGCGTTTTTCCGAAGGAGATGCTAATTTTTTGCACGCGGGAGCCTTCTCAGCGGCCTCCTGGGCCGTCATCAGGGAGTCCTGGTAGGCCTATGTCGGACCCTCTGGGGGCCCAGATCGGCCGTTCCGGGTCCCTCTTCGCCCGTCATGGGGACCTGACCCTGTCTTGGGGCCCTCTCCGACCGTGTAGGGATCCTCCGGTGGCCCCCTCGGGGTTGCTGGGTACTCTCTTGGGCCGTGTTGGAGCTCTCCTGTGCTGCTTGAAGCTCTCTTCAGGCCGTCTGGGGGCCCTCTTGGGAGCCTCTTGGGCCGTCTGGCGCCGATTTTGGGAGCATCTGGGGCCGTCACGGCCGCTGGTAGGACCGACAAGCAACTTTCCTGGACATACGTTTTTGCATGGGACATGCTTCATTTTTGCCCTTGGAGGGTTTTCTCGGCGGCCTCTTAGACCGTCTTGAATGCCTTTGTGGCCGTCCAGGAGCAGTCTTGGGCTGTCGTCGAGCGCTCGTGGCCCGTCCAGAAGCCATCTCAGTGCGCTCTTCAGCCACCTTCCAGACAACCTGGGGCGATGTGGGCGCCTCTTGGGCCAGCATGGGAGCCTCTGGGGGGGGCCCGGGGCCCCTTCTGAACCCTCTTGTACCCATCAAGGCCCCACCAGCCTCCCATGTCAACAACAGCATCATGGGCAATTGGCCTAATGCTGCTAACCATGCCGTCACGTCAAACTTGCCCACCACCACCGTCAGCATGATCATCATGACCATCATGATGATGATCATCACCAT
>CAUYUJ010007002.1:927275-959775 GCA_963575745.1 Prorocentrum cordatum
GGCGGGGCCTCGGGGGGGGGGGGGAGCTCCGCGCGCCCCCCCCCTACCCCCGCGGCGGCCTCAGGACTCCTGCCTCAGCACGCGGCGGAGCTTCCCCGCCATGGCCTGGCGGGGCCGCGCGGTCGGGCTCTCCGCCCCTCCCTTTTCACGACCTCCCTCCACGAGCTCCTCCTGCCTCCTCCCTCACCCTCCTCCCTCCTCCTCCCACCGCCCGCGCCTCCCATCGTGCGCTCTCTCTCTCTCTCTCTCTCTCTCTCTCCTGCACCCCACCCCCGCCCCCCTCCTCCCTCCTCCTCTCTCCTTCCCTCCTGCCATGGTTCTGCTCCGCTCCGCTCTACTCCCCATCCTCCATCCCCTCCGCCATTCCCGCATCTCCATGCTCTCCCCTCCCCCATTCCCAGCCCCCCCCCTCCACCGCCTTCGCCCCGTCCTCCCAATCTCCTCGACGGCACTCCTCTCCATGAGCAATGTCGAACCGATCGTCCAATTACGTTGGAGGCGACGCAAGCCATCAGAGTGCCCTTTCTCTGCATTACCCACGTCCACCCCTCATCACGTCCCTCCACTCTCCTCCGCTCCACTCCCTCCCCGTCACCTCCCTTGCTCTCCTGGCTCTCGACGCCTTTCCCCCCCCCCCCACACCCCAAACCCACTTAAATATCATCCTCTTCCGTCCCCTCCCCTCCCGTCCTCCGCCTCCCATCTCCCCCCCCCATCCATGGGGAAACATCGACCTGGAATCGGCAATACATCGCCGATGGATGGGCGATAGGCCCCCGGCAGCGAACTCGTACATCCTTGGGCGGGATGGGCTATCAGTCTCTTATCGGCGATGCATGGGCGATTCGGGGTCGGTGCTTTCCTCCTTGACCCTATCCACCCCTACCGTTGCCAATGTCGGGCGCACGCTAGCATGGAGGTAGGGGTTTGCGCCAAATCCACGGATCGGAGAATGCCGCCCGATTTGGTGACACATTGCGCCGACCTGATATGGAAACTGGACCCGTATACACATGGCTTACACCACATTTGCATGTCTCGACTCTGACATTTCCTTGCCTTAATTCCGCCATCTCCCCTCAACAAGTCCGTACGGAAAACATGGGTACCCTGGCCAACAACACATACTGTCCAAAACCGACAACGGCCGCTGTTAGGTAGGCGACCTTTGTCTCAAAAGGGCAACGTCCGTGGCGACGCCGACAACGATCCCTGCTCAAAATGGGCAGGAACTGCCATCGGCCGATTCTTCCCGTACCCATCTCGATCTTCCCGATCCCTCCTCCCACTTGGGTAGCCTCCCATACCACCTTGTTGGCTCTTGCGAATCAGCGCCAATCGACGTCGACGCTAAATCGACACTATCTCACCGATTACCAGACGCTAATCGACGCGAGTGCACGCTAGGAACGGGATCAAATGGTACGTATATCAGGCCCCCATGATTTGCTACCAAACCCCACCACTCTCTTGAGCAGGGACCGACCGTCCCGGCATTCCTATAGGCCTACCGCGAACTGCACTGAGAACACCCAAAATGTTCCAAGTACAAAAGCAATGTTCTTAGAACATCAGCCCGATGTGTTTTAAAAAGGCAGTCTGAGCAAAACCTGATGTGAGGACATTTCGTGCTAACCACAAAAAGGTTCTTAGAACATTCTTTGGTGGACCGAGATGCAAGCCAAGACGCTTCGCCACCGCTTGAACTCTCCCCGTGCCCACCCCGGCCAGGCACCCCGGCTTTCTTCACCGCGGTGATGCGCGGCCCGGCTGGCTCCTCGCCGCTGCCGCCGGCGCGGAGGCTGGAGGCGCAGAGGACAAGGGGGGGGCCTGGCGAGGAGGAGGAGGAGGAGGAGGAGGAGGAGGAGGAGGATTTTTCAACAGTGACCATGACTGACGCAACAGGCTCGCTCGTCAGAAGAAAAAGAAAATCTCTGGCGGTGACCAGCGGGACGGGCCACCCAGGCAACCAGAGGTCAGCCAGAGTCGCCAGACTCCACGGCGCTTACGCGAGCAGCTTGCTGAGGAGCCTAAGAGGAAAACGACGACGACGACGACGTTTTGGGCGCTTTGGAAGGAGGCGGGGAGTTAGGAAAAGAGAGGGAGAGGCCAGGAGAAAGGAGAAAAGCTATCAACGGACGTTACAGGGAAGAACACATAGAAACCGGCCAGGGGGGCCGCCCAACAACCGCCGAATGATCAAAAACAAATAGAAAACTGCCAGGGGGGGCCGCCCGACAACCGCCACATTAACAAAAACCAATTGGACTCAAAAAGAGGCTGCCCGATAACCGCCGAAAAATCAAAAACCTATAGGAAACAACAAGGGGCCGCCCGACAACGACGAAGAATCAAAAATCAATAGAAAACGGCCACGGGGCCGCCCGACAACTGCCGATTAATCAAAAACCAATAGAAAACGGCCAAAGAGCCGCCCGACAACCGCCGAGTAATCAAAAACCAATAGAAAACGGCCACGGGGCCGCCCGACAACCGCCGAGAAATCAAAAACCAATAGAAGACGGCCAAGGGGACGCCCGACACCGACAACCGCCGAATAATCGAAAACCAATAGAAAACGGCCAGGGGGCCGCCCGACATTCGCCAGATAATCGAAAACAGACAGAAGGAGAGGAGGAGGAGGAGGACGAGGAGGAGGAGGAACATTGGGAAGGAGCGGAGGACGACGAGGAAAAGGACGAGGAGGAGGAGGAGGAATAGGAGGACAAGAAGGGGAGGAGGATAACGAAAAAGAGGAGGAGAAGGAAGGAGGAGGGGGGAGGAGGAGGAGGAGGAGGAGGAGGAGGAGGAGGAGACGGAGGAGGAGAACGAGAAGGAGGAGGAGGAGGAGCAGCAGGGCATGTGACGAGGACGAAGGGGGGGAAGAGGAGAGGGACGGGGAGGAAGAGGAGGAGGAGGAGGATGAGGAGGAGGAGGAGGAGGAGGAGGAAGGGGGCAAGGAGGAGGAAAGGGATGATGATGATGATGATGATGATGATGATGATGATGATGATGATGATGATGATGATGATGATGATGATGATGATGAGGAAGAGCAGCAGGTGGAGTACGGGGGGAGGGAGGAGACAGAGGATACCATGGGAATACCCAGAAAAACATGATCGCTGACTAGAAAACCTCGGCCTCCGCGCGCGCAGATCAGAATCTATCAGCATGCGAAAAGCATGCGCGGACACTAATCATGATTGGTCTTCGCGCAAACGCGCTGAAAAGCATGCTCGAAGAGTCGGAAAACCAGGCCCCCGGGGCGCGCGCGCGCGCGGGAATGCATAGGAATAGTAAGACGTGCTCGCAGACTGGGCAGAATGATCCCCCCCGCGCGCGAGCAGACCGTGTATGAAAAAGCTCCCTGCAGACGGGAGGAAGGCGTCCAGACGCCGAGCCTGTGGCGCCCTCAGGAGCAGCGGCAGCGGCAATGCGCAGCCCCAGGGCAGGAGCAGCCGGTCGTGGCACACCGTCTCACGCAGGGCCCAGCGAGCGCGTCTAGAGGGACGAGCACCGGATGTCTCAGCACCCCGTGGCACCTCTACGGCGGGCTCGTGTCGTGACGACCAGGGCGCTGGTTCCCGACACCGCGTGAATCGCTCGACCCTGAAGGATCGGCGGCTGCTCGATCGCCAGATCGTTCCACGTTGGCGGACTCTGGGCCACCGGCGGCGTTTCAACCCCGAACGCCCGCGCTGGGGTCGCAGCCGCGTCGACACGACACGAACCTACCACAGGCGATCACATGCGAGCTCTGCAGCCATCGCCGTGCTGCCAGAAGGAGCGCCGAGTGCCGAACATGGAGCGAAGGGGCTTTCCTGGCCACGGCTCGGCTCGGCCACGATGAGGCTCCCCGGTCTGGATCGGAGGAACGGCCCGGCCACCAGCGCCCTTCCTGAGCCCCCACTGGTCCGCAGTTTGGCGTCTTGGGTGGCCCGCACCGAAGGGGTGGCGATGCGCCGGCTGCCTCTGAGAAGGCGGAGGGCTTCTGAGAAGGCAGGGGGTCCCTTGAAGGAGCTGGGAGGGTATCTAAGAAGCCCCCTGCCTGCTTAGGAGCACGCGGTCTTCGTGGAAAGCCGCCCCCCCCCCCCCCCCTGTCGCCAAAGCCCCTTGGGCGCGCCGCCAAACCACACGTGAAACCTACCCCTGCAGGTCAAATGTATGAAAAAACGGGTGGGGTTCAGAATGCGGAGGGTGTCTGCAGGCAGGTGAACCCCAGCGGGGGTGTCCAATACCCCAGCGTCGATTGGACCCGTAGGGGTTGGGTTCGCAAGAGGACGCAGACTGATGCCTCCTCACGCTAGATACTTGCTCTCCTCTGCTCCTGTCCACCTGGAGGAGCCCAGTAAGTTCACGAGCTCTTCCCCGAATGGCTACAACAGAACGAACAGGGGGAACTCTGGATGTTGACAGCCGTCTGCCCCCAGTGGAGAAGCCGCCCCGACACACGACGCACGCCGTGCATCCGAGAAGCCTGGACTTGATGTCCTCGAGCGGAGCCGTCGGGGACGGTCCCTGCAGCGGGCAGTGGCTGCATGAGAATTTGTGGCCGTGGGCCCGCTCCGACACCACGCCTCGTTCGACGCTTCAGGGGTCGGCCCGACGCTCTGGAGAGCATTAACCGCCTGCAGCAAGTCAGAACCGAACCCTGTATATACGGCGCACATGCCCGGCCCTGAAATCGTGCTACAGATGCTCAATATTGACGAAAAGATCTGACACCAAACCATCTGCCGAGAACGCTTCAGCAGGAGTGGCACCCTCCCAGCTCGGGCGCTAAACGCACAAGAGAGGAAACACGCTGGCGTCCTTGTCGCTATCGCTGTCGCTACCTGGGGCGGCAACGCATTCATTCAGCCATGTCGTCAAAACGAAGACAGATGACAACGTAAATGAACGACCTGCAGGGAGAAGACAAGCCTGGGCTGCGAATGTACCAAAATATGGCGGACAAACGCCTATCGGCCCCAGGCCATAAGACGGACCACATATTGCCCCAAGACGCCCCAAGATGGCGCCAAAGTTGTCCAAGATGGTTCAAATCAGCCCAAGGGACTGCAAAAGTGGCCATTGATGTCCAAAGATGTCCTCCTCGGAGGTCCGCAAGACGGCAACACTCACTCAACGCAACGTGTGCTTTTGTTGATCTCTCCAGTTCTGTGTTTGGGGGATCCTGTGGGCTTCTCGGGCTCCGCGACGCACCCACGAGGGTCTCAACTCAACCCTAAGAGGGCCCGAGACTCCACAAGAGAGCCTCAGTAGTGCCCCAAGAGAGAACCCAGGAGGGCCCTGATCGGCCCGAGAGTGCGGGCGAATCGCCGCCAGGCCTTACGACGTCCCACATATTGTCTCACGATGCTTCAAGATGGTGCCAAAGCGGCCCAAGATGGTCCGAGGCATGCCAATGGACTGCCTCCTGCATGGCCTTCAGTGGCAGAGCATGACCCCGTCGGAGGCTCGCAGGACTGCCATAATCATAGAAACCTTGTGATTTTGCTTGGCTTTCCTCCAATGGGCTTCTGGAGCTCCGCGGTATGCCCACGAAGGCCCAAATCTCAGCCCTAAGGGCGCCCATTGGACTCCACCAGAGGGCCCCAGTAGTGCCCCGAGAGGGCACCCAGGAGGGCCCAAGAGCGGCCCGAGAACGCGGGCCAATCGGCGCCACGCCACGAGACGCTCACGCAAGGAGGCGCCGAAGTGGCCCAAGATGGTCCGGAGACAGCCCGAGGAACTGCAAAAGTGGCCTCTGATGGCCCAGCGTGCCCTCCTCGGAGGCCCCGCGAGGCGGCCAGGATCATCGAGCAAAAAGCGCGTGCTTGGCTTCTGTTCGCAGTCTTGCCCGTGCGGGATCCAGTGGTCTTCTCGAGCCCGCGACGTACCCAAGAGGGCACCAACTCAGCCCCCAAGAGGGTGCCAAGAGGCGCCAAAGAGCTCCCGAGAGGCGCCCAAAGGGGCCCGCGGAAGGCCCTCGGACGAACCTAAGAGTCCCCCAAGATGCTCCCGACAGCCTTCGAACGGCTCCAATGGCGGAAAGTCGGGCAGGAACGTGTTCCGCACAGTTTTGCCCCTGATCTACCTACCCAACGGCTGCTTCTCCCCACGCGAGCCTCACACGTCGGCTCGAGAAAGCTACCACAGCCTAACAGCTTCCCGATCCCCGCGAACACACGGGCAAATGGCGACTGTGATGCAAGATGATGAGCTGGCGGAATGCGCGAAGCGATCTGCCGCCCCTCTGGGCACGGCATGTGAGATCCCCGCAGCATGGTCTGTCAGGAATGTCTGTCCTCAATCCTCTGACCATAGCGCTTCGCATATTTCTCCCTTCCTCACAACCCTGGCAACCCCGCCTGGGGTCCTCCCCGCGGTCTGCTCCTTCCGCCGATCCGATAGCCCCGGCTGCGGACTGGGCGTCCGCTGCCCGCTACTTACTATCCACATCAAACACGCCTTCGCGCGGGAATCTTCCGGGCGTCCTTCCGAGACTCCACGCGCAGCACCACTATCACCACCACCTCTTTCCCTCCCCGAAATTCACAGC
This sequence comes from Prorocentrum cordatum, assembly GCA_963575745.1. Lineage (NCBI taxonomy): Eukaryota > Dinophyceae > Prorocentrales > Prorocentraceae > Prorocentrum > Prorocentrum cordatum. The sequence goes on from CAUYUJ010007002.1 coordinate 933,823, forward strand.
CGGAAGCTCTCTGTTGTCAACAATTGGAAACAGCTGGAAACATCAAAATCCGTTCGAAACTAGCAAGGAAACACCAAACCGATTGGTTCGAAAACCATTGCGTGAACACCTGAGTCGTGTTTGGAACCCATTCGGCAATGACCAATACGGGAAACCATCCGAATCCATCCGAAACACACTGCCCAACCTGAACGTGAGTGTCCACAGGGCCTCCGCTAACTATCCGCTCCACGGCTCGCGGCCCGGGGCCTTCAGCCGAAGCCTTGGTCCCTGTGCCGTCGTCGCTGGAGGAGTTCACGGAGATGTTCCTGCCGGCCGCGACGGTTCAGGAGAACCACGCGTTGGGCGGGCGTGTGCTTTGGAGTCGACTTCGACACAACAAAACGCACGATTTGCTCAGGCGTGTTTCTGAAGTCGGACTCGGCTTCCAAAAAGACACCCTGCTCTCTCGAGCGTGCTTTTGGAACTCGGACTCCGCCTCCAAAGACACGCAGTTCTCTCGAGCGTGCTCTTGGAACTCGAACTCCCCTTTTCTAAAGACATTCAGTTCTCTCTTGCGTGCGTGTGGAACCCGAGCTCGACTTCCCGTCCTCCTCCTCCTCCTCCTCCTCCTCCTCCCCCTCCTCCTCCTCCTCCTCCTCCCCCTCCACCTCCTCCTCCTCCTCCTCCTCCTCCTCCTCCTCCTCCATCACCTCCTCCTCCTCCCCCTCCCTCCTCCCCCCTCCCTCCTCCCCCCCTGCACTGGCAGAGTGTGCACTCCGGATCGGAGCGTGCGGATCAGCACTCCACCGAGCTCCATGCGCTTTTGCTCGCGGATGCGCCGTGCGAGCGCCTGGCACGCCCGAACCGCACTGGCCTCTCGGGCGCCGCAGCCTCACCCCGGGCAGCCCTGCAGGGGCGCGGCGCGCGGGCCCGGGCCCGGCCAGACGCGGATGGCATCGAGGTGGTGAGCAACGTCCCGCCGTTGTTCTCCTTCTCCTCCTCCCTGCTGCTCCCCCTCCTCCTCTCCTCCCTCCTCCTCCTCCTCCTCCTCCTCCTCCTCCTCCTCCTCCCCCCCCATGTTTTGCCACTGTGTCCCGCCGTTGTTGACCTGCAGCCCGGTTCAGGCGCAGTAGGAGGGGAGGCAGGAGCTGCGCGGCGCGCCCCTGCAGGAGCGGGCGCCCCCGGCGCAGCTCTTCGCCCGCCCGCCCAGTCTGCAGGCGCCCGCTCGTGAGGCTGCCTCTTCTCCTCCCTGCTGCTCCGCCTGCTCCTCGTCGTCATCCTGCCTGTTCATCTTCATCGTCTCCCTCCTCCTCGCTTCTCCTCCCACTCCTCCTCCTCCTCCCACTCCTCCTCGCTCCTCCTCGCTCGTCCTCGCTCCTCCTCGCCCCTTCTCCTCGCTCCTCCTCCTCCTCCTCCGCCTCCGCCTCCGTCTCCGTCTCTTCCGCCTCCTCGCTCCTCGCTCCTCGCTCCTCGCTCCTCCTCCTCCTCCTTCTCCTCCTCCTCCTCCTTCTGGCGATTGGATCGTTCGGACGCAGCCCTCCCACCAAAGGTCGGTCGACCCTGGGAGGGAGGGGCGGGGCACACTAGGAACATACAATAAAAATATCATGCGACAGGCAGACTGCGTCCAAGGGCGCGGGGTGGATCTGTCCCACAGCGTCCTCAAGTGGGGAGGAAGAACGGGAGGCACCTGATAATAACCGTGGAGGGAAGGACAAGGAGTAGGGGAGTAATAAGCGCGGCCGGCGGTGGCGGTGGCGACTGGGGGACAGGTCGGGCTTGAAGCCAATGCCATACTCGCCCAAAGGTGAAGGTGCAAAGACCTTTCTCCTGCCCACAGAACCCCCTGCAGCCAGCCCGCAGTTCCACGACGGGGACCCTCACCCGCCGAAGCACGCACAAGGTACCCGAACGTGGAGCTGGGCGGCCCACAGGGTTTACACCACGCGTGGAGGAGGCTTGCGCCTCCAGGCGGTGGCCTCGTGGTGGTGAAGGCGTGGTCACTCTCGCCCAAGGCGGTGGCGCAGGGCTCTCTCCCCAGCCCTTGGGACCAACCACCCCGACACCCAGTCCCACCAAAGGGGACCCTCGCCCACCGAGGTGAGGTGGCCGAAGGGTTCCCAAGGAAGGGCTGTGGGATCGGGTTGGGGTTCCCACCAGGCGCGGAGAGGTTAGCGGCGGCCGCGTTTGTTGCAGGTGCTCCCCTCTGCCCCAGTACTCCCCACCTCCTCCTATAGTTGGGGCGCGTGGCAAGCGACTGAGGGAGAAGAGAACGTAACTCGGTAACTTGCGGTGCTGCTGACAGCGGCCGCCCTGGCCATTGCCAGGGCGGCAGGAGTCGATGCATCCCTCTGTACCCCGTCCAAGCATCCACCCATCCCCCACTTGCAAGCGGCGTGGGTGGAGGCTGGCGGCGTGTGGTGAAGAGTTGAGGGACCTGATGGCTACGGCGGTGCCCAGCATACGCCGCCAGGCACGCGGCAGGCGCGCGCGGTCGCTGAGCGGACCAGCGCCTGCTGGGCAACTTATATGTGTAGTGGTGCTACGAGAGTGTGGAGTTAAGCCAAGACGGATGAATACAAGAGAGCGCGCTGCCATCGGATCCGGGGACCCCGCCCTGAACAGGGCTGCGCGGCGGGGCCTCGGCCCCCAGATCGAACAGTAATTTTCCACGGCCTCTGACCATCGTTTCCGCTGTCCTCCGTGGCGGCACCGGTGATGTTGTCGAGAGGGTGCCCACTGCAAAAGCAACTTTGCCCACCAGCGCCCCAGATTAATTCAAGGGTGACTGATCCTCCCCCCGCTTCGCCGCCTCACGAGCGAGAAGGAGTAGGTTCGGTGGGCGAGTGGTGGGGGCAGCGGGGCACAAGGGCGGAGGTGGAGCCAGGAGGGAGTGAAGGTTGGGTGAAGGCCCCTTCAGGACCTTGTGGAACATTGGCTCTTCGTGGTGTCGCCTCCGAGGCCCCAGCTCTACGCTGGTGATAAAAGCCACTACCAAAGAGAGGGCTATATCCACTGGTCTTGGAAATAGGTTGTTCCACCCATGTGGCCACATGAGGCTGGTGCTTTCGCAACGCGGCGGGCTATCAACACACGTGGGTGAGAACGCCACGGCGTGCTTTGGAGCCTCATCTGACCATGGACCCACTGCGTAGCACAGCCTGTTGTAGATGTAGCCGTTGTAGGTGCAGGTGGCAAATCGGATGACTGTGGGTGAGAAAACTACGGCGAATTTGAAGCCCTATGCTACCGTGTTACCGTGGACTCCCTATCTTCGCATCTCCCGAAGTTGCCGCTGTCGCCGTTTGTTGATGCTGCCGTCGTCCGGGAGCAGGTGTGGCCGCGTGCCGCGTGCCGTAAGAGATAGAGTCCAGCTGCTGCTGCTGCTGCTGCTGCTGCTGCTGTCGTAACAGTGAGTGCGGCGGTTTGGGCAAACGATCGTGCAGAGGTCGGGAGTCGGTAATGGGACAGCTGGTGGCGCGTGGCGCTGCCACAACAGAAATGGGCAGGAATCTGCGGTCGCTGGTGGCAAAAGCTGTGCGTGCGGGGAGTCGTGACGCACTGACGGGCCTCTGTATGGCAGGTCCCGTCTCGGCATGAGGGTGGCGCTCGCCTCTTAGCCGTTGGTTGTCGGGAGAGGAGGGGTTCCCCCTCCCCCTCCCTCCCCCTCCCCCTCCCCCTCCCCCTCCCCCTCCCCCTCCCCCCCCTCCCTCCCCCTCCCCCTCCCCCTCCCCCCCTCCCCCTCCCCCCCCCCCCCCCCCCTCCCCCTCCCCCTCCCCCCTCCCCCTCTCCTCCTCCTCCTCCTCCGCCTCCTCCTCCTCCTCCTCCTCCTCCTCCTCCTCCTCCTCCTCCTCCTCCTCCTCCTCCTCCTCTCCTCCTCCTCCTACCCTCCTCCCCCCCTCCTCCCTCCTCCTCCTCCTCCTCCTCCTCCTCCTCCTCCTCCTCCTCCTCCTCCTCCTCCTCCTCCTCCTCCTCCTCCTCCTCCTCCTCCTCCTCCTCCTCCCTCCTCCCCCTCTCCCCTCTCCCTCTCCCTCTCCCTCTCCCTCTCCCTCTCCCTCTCCCCCCCCCTCACTCACTCCCCGCCGCTCCCTTCGAGCTCCTGCAGCCGGCGCGTGCACGGGCGATGGCCGCAGCGCGTCCTGGCAACGCTGTTGAAGCAGTCGGCCCACCAGTTGTCCCAGAGCTCCTGGCACACCGGGGGGGGCGGGCCGCCCGGGGGGGGGATGGGGCTCTGCGCGCACGAGTCGTGGAGGCGCCACCGGGCTTCCTGGCAGCGCCTCGGGGACGCAAGAGGCCACGGGGCGTCCAAGACGGCCCGCCCCTCAAGCCCCGACCGCCTGGGGTGACGGGGGGGGAAAGGAACCGGAAAGGGCAGGGAAGGGAATGGGGAGGGCTGGGTAGAGGGAGCAGGGCGGAGGACCCTGACTTCGGATCCGCCGTACTTTGGTTGAGTTTCCGACTTAACATCGTATCGGGAACGCGCCCCAAAGGATGCGACAAACGCAGGGCGTCAACTTCCGCCTCGGGAAGAAATAGGTCGCATATTTCCGCAATGGTATATGTGGAAACGGCGACGACGAAGTATAGCGGGCATCGACATCGAGGGAGCTTGAAATGTAGGGCGGGAAGTCCCGCCCTGCTTGTGACATCGCCCAAAAAAGTACAGCGGATCCGAAGCCAGGGGCCCTCCCAGCCCAGCCCGAAGACCCGCACTTCGGGTTGGGGGGGGAGTACGGGTTCCAAACGTGTTCTTCAGTGTTCCCCGACTCCCCCTGGAAATGGAGGGCAAATCGGGGTCTTCTTGAAGTCTTGGGGGCCTAGAAATGGGCACCAACACCAACATAGGGGGCTGCCTCCACATGGGGAAGACGATCCTAGATTTCGGTGTTGGTGGCAATATTTCGGCCACCTTGGAAGCCAGAATATTACCACCATCACCAAGATCGGGATATTCTTCCCTCGGTAGATGCACATCACCGATATTGGTGTTGGTGTCAATCTCTGGGCCTGCGGTCTTCGGGTCGGGCTGGGGGTGGTTTGCTGGACGGCGAGGGGCGGGACCCATCCGCATCGAGCCCAGGAGCGGGCGACAGCGGAGCGCGCGCCGGATCGGGCCGCACCTGCACGACGGGGCTGGCATCGAGTCGCGTCCGCCGCGACAGGGTGCACCGCGGCGCCGCGCAGGCCCCGGGTGGTAGCAGCGGACCGCCGAGGCATCGAAACCGAGTCGCATCGGGCCAGGTATAGACTTTCGATGAAAAAGTAAAAATTCCCCGACATAAGTATGGACGGCCTCGAATCGTATCGGTCAGATCGAAAAGGGGGGCCCTCGGGGAGGGGGCAGGACAGAGCAGGGCTGCTCGCTGCCAGTCGCAGCAGCACCGGCAACCGCCGCAGCGCCGGCTGGCTACCGCCAGCAGGGGCCCGCACCCGCACACCAGCCGCAGGGCGGTGCGAGGGCAGAGAGCAGGGGCAGGCGCGTTGGGGGGAGGCTGATTACACAGGAGGGGGAAGGCTAGTTACACAGGAGGGGAAGGCTAATTACACAGGAGGGGGAAGGCTAATTACACAGGAGGGGGAAGGCTAGTTACACAGGAGGAGGGAGGCTAATTCTACACAGGAGGAGGAGGGAGGCTGGCTCAAGGGGGGGGCGGGCGGACACCGATCTGGAGTCGGCGGCACATCGCGGACTGCTCGGCCATGGGCTCTCGACAGCGAATCCGCACGCGCCTGGGCGGGGTGGGCTATGGAGCTTCACATCGGCGACGAATGGGCGATGTTGGGCGATGCACTCCCCCTCGAGCTTCTCCCCCCCTCCTGACGTTGCGCCTGAAGGAAGGGGGGTAGGGGAGACGGGGAGGGTCAGGTCCTCATCCCACCGCCGAAGTGACCAGAGATGGATGTCTGCCATGCGAGATGCCCACGAGGTGATGCCCGCGGCTTCGAGTCGAAGCGACGCCCCGCGGCTACGGCGCCGCTTCCAGACATGCGCACCTTTTTGCTTTTTCGCAATCGCTGAGTCGCCATCTGTGGTCGAGGCAATGATTCAAGCTTCCTGGCTGGCCGACGGCCGGCCGACTTATTCTGAAAGTATGGGCTGCAACGCAACGACGTAAGAGACACTGCCGCAAACATATCCGATGGGATATACACGAGAGTTCCCATCCAGACCGAACGGCTCGAAAGGCCTGTTGCGCCGGCCGGCAACCCGACGCGTCCTGGCAGAAGAGCTACAGTGCGCCAGCGGCCGCGCGGAACCTTCGCAAGGAGCCCAGCCCTGAAAACCCGCGCGCGAGAGGCACCCGTAGGTCGAACCCTACCCCCAGCAACCATCGATTCTCCCGAATCGATGGGAGTCGGGGGTAGGGTCCGGACTTCGCCACGTGCCCTAGTAGAACACGTGGCGAAATCCGAACCCTATCCCCCGACCTCGTAGTACGGATTCGGAATTCGTAGTCCGGAAGGCTCGGGAATCCGCGAACCCAGGGGTAAGGTTCGGAATTCGCAGTACGAACTCCGAACCCCTACCCCTGGCGCCAGTCCAGCTGCCCGAGTCGTCGATCGGCGAGGGGGTAGAGCTCGGACTGCGCCGCCGCACACCGGGGGGACCCAGAGCACCCTGCACGCGGCGATGGCCTCTCCAGCGTCCGCCGAAGTCACCGCCGACAGAGCGCGGCTCGAAGGAACCCAAAAAATACCCGGACGAAAAAAGCATCTGAGCGGCTGAAAGAAACGGGTCTTACGAGAGACTCGCCGCGAGGTGGCCTAGCGACCTTACGCCGCGGCTCACGCCGGCCGCCAGCGTGGCACGCTGCGTTGGAAACGAGGGCGCTTATGCGCTACCTTGCGCGGACAGCGTACGCGCGAATGTCGGCGCAGCCGAGCCCGTTTTTGTTAGGGTCGCTCTTCTGGCTTCTTGATGCACGTCCCCACTGTATGCGACACCGCCCTGCTGTTTCTTCCAATGACAGAGAATGCGTCGAGCACACATCCAACCAGCCCACTGTCCGCCTTGCGCTCTGACCTCCAAGACTGTCGTGATCAGCGCAGCGGAATACCGCTCCAGAGCCAAATCTTACTCTGACCTCCGCCGTTCCGAAAGCATTGCATCGCAGAGCATCACGACCGGAGCTCTGGACCCCACCTTTCGGCTGCATTCTCGTGGCGGATGGATCTGTGATGGCCGCAGTGCAGGAAACCGGGCGACAGCTCTCATTGTGACAAAATTTCACCCCCCAGATCTGAGGTTACTCCAGATTTCGTAATAAAGGGAGGGGGGTCTCATTTCGGGGGGGGGTCTCTTCCAGGCTATCTTGGAGGGCCTGGGGGGGTCTGGGGACGATGTTTTGGAGGGTTCTCCCACGGGGGAGGTCTGAAATGGCTTGTCTTGGATCTGGAGAAGGCAAGCAACATCAATGTTAGCCAACGTGGGCCCCCAAGCAGTGGGTTGTTGCACAGTGGTCGTGGAAGCTGTGCGGTGTAAGCTATTTGGTGGAAACTGTGTAGTGAAAGCTACTCCAGATTTCGTAATAAAAGGGAGGGGGTCTGGACCCTCCAAGACAAGCTATTTCAGACCTCCCCCGTGGGAGAACCCTCCAAAACATCGTCCCCAGACCCCCCAGGCCCTCCAAGATAGCCTGGAAGAGACCCCCCCCGAAATGAGACCCCCTCCCTTTTATTACGAAATCTGAAGTATGTCGTGTCAGATGTGTGGTGTGAGCTGTGTAAGTGAAAAGCTATGCGGTGCAGGTTATGTGGTGAGGACTATGTCGCGTAAGCGATGTGGTGCGAGGTATGGAAGTGGCAGGTATGCGGTGCTCGTTGTGTGGTGCAAGCTATGCGGTGTAGCCGTGCAAGCGGTGCATGCTATGACGTGCAAGCCATGTGGTGTGAGCCATGGAGGTGACAACCATGCTGTGTGAGATGTGTGGTGCAAGCTACGTCGCGTAAGCTATGTGGTGAAACACAGGTCGCGCAAGCTCAGATAACTCGGGGATGGACAGACCTCCCTTTAGTAAAACGTGGTTTAGTGAAAACGACCTCGGGCCCAAACCTGGCGGGCGCAAGCCTGGAAAATAACGGCCGCGGCGCCCCCTCGAGAACCGAAGACGGACCATTCACTCATCGACGTGTCACCGTCAGGAGGTCTGTCCACCCCCGAATGACGGGCTCCCAGACGAGGCGCCCCCGAGGCCGCACGGGCGGCAACGTGGCGCAACCTCGACCCCCCCCCCCCCAGAAGCGCGGGGCGCCCACGGGGCGGCGCCCACGGGGGCGGCGCGGGCGGCGGCGCGGCGCCACCTCGGCGTGCCTCCCAGCACGCGGGGGGCGCCCGCGAGGCACCCGCGCAGCGGCCGCGCGGCAAGACCCGCACCCTCCACGGACCCCCCCCCCCAAAGCGGGGCCCCCCGCGCGGCGCCCACGAGGCGGCGTGGCGGCGGCGTGGCGCCACCTCGGCGTGCCCCCCCCCCCCCCGGGGCCCGCGGCGCGGCATGCGGCACGCCGCGCGGCGAGACCCCGCCCACACCGTCAGCCCGTATGGTAAAGGTGCGCGGTAAGGATGCGAGGGCCCTGGGCGCCAACTTCGATGCAATTTCCGAGCGGGTCGCGGCCAGCGAAGGTGGACAGGGATGGACCGAGGAGGCCAGGATGCAAGGGTAACCCTTGGGAAGGCTGCCCATCCTTCGTGTGCGGGCTGACTGTGCGCATCCTCTTCCTGGAGGCAGGCAAATGAGGGCCCCCAAGTGCAGGCACCGTCTGGGGAGCCTGAAAACCAGCAGCGCCTCCCTCCAGTCCCTGGCAGCAGCCGCCCCCGGCATGCGTCGTCGAGTGCCCCAGCCCGCCGCAGCAGACTGCCACAGTCCGTAGCAACACGGTGCTCGCATCGCCTCCTCGAGCCCCGTCCGTGCACGCGCGGAGATCCCGGCGCCGCTGCCTGGCCTGGGCGAAGGGGCCTGGATCGCGCCAGTCCCAGCGCCTCGCCCCCAACATCCCTCCCAACTTCTCACTCCCGCCCCCCCTTCCTCCACGCCCCCCTCCAGAAGAAACACGTGCATACTTGTAGACCTGGCCGCATGAACACATTCGGACGCGGTTGATGTCCCCACAAGACAACAAGCCAGGAAAGAGGGCCTCAGGCGCACATCCCGTCCACGGACGGGCGGCTGCGGGTTGCTGCCGCCGCCGAAGGATTGCATACACAAAAGCGCCGACTCAAGAAACTCCGCGCGGAAATCCGAACGTTTTACGCTTAAGCCGTCATTTTCGAGGGGCAGCGATCGGGAGGACTGGCACAGGGAGGGGGGCAACATCGACCTGAAATCGGCGATACATCGCCGATAGATCGGCGTTCGGCCCCCGATAGATGGTCGTTCGGCCCCCGATCGAAGATACGTCGCCGATAGATGGTCGTTCGGCCCCCGATAGCGAAGCCGCACGTTCCTGGGTGGGGTGGGCTATCGGCCCCCCCCTCGGCGATCAACGGGCGCCAGGCGGTCGACGCCTCCCCCCCTTGAGCCTCTCCCCCTCTATCGTTGCCCCTGATGTGCTCTTGGACTCCGGCAGCACCAATCCACTCTCCCTCTGGGACCTCGCCCCCTGCTCCAGTCCATTCGGGTCGGGCGAAAGGGGGGGGATAGCAAAGGGGGGGTTTGAGAATCAGCTCACGTAGCTGATTTTCCCGGCGCCTCCCGGCGCCGGAGGCGGCCATGTATCGAGGAATGGGCCCCTCGGTGAGGCCGAAACCAGCTGCATGCAGCAAATTTCGTAACCCCCCCTTTCCCAATCCCCCCCTTTCGCCCGGCCCGATCCATGGCGTACCTTGTCCTGTGCAAACTCTTCGGCGCCGCCTGTTCTCTGAGCCCTCCGGCCGCCTGAGGCCCTGCCCGCCCGCGCCGTCTCCCCAATTAAGGCTACTCGCGCCCCGTTTAGCTCTTGACCGGAAGGGGCCCGCTCCCGACCCGCAGACCAAAAATGTGTTCTTGGACTCCCTGGGGTAAGAGGGGGGGCTTAGCACAAGGGGGAGCAGCAAGTCGCGGCCCGAGGCTCGCGCGCGGCCCAGGGGGAGGGGGGGGTGGCAAGGGCGAGAGACGTCTCGATGCAAGACGCGGGGGCCGTGGTATCCGGGGGATCGCGGCCCCGGCCATGACGTCCGCCTCCTCCCCTGGTCCTCACCCCGCCAGCGTCCCCCCCTCCCCTGGTCCTCCCCTCGTCCTCGCATCCCCCCCCCTCCCCTCGTCCTGGAGCTTCCAGGTCGAGGCAGGCAACCGGGCCGCCGAGCTGGCCCAAGCTGCCTCCAGGACGGACCGAGAGGGCCCGAGGGCGGCCCTGTGTTGCCCCAGGACGAGGGGGCCATGACATCCCCCTCCACTTGTCGCTCTACAATGCATCGCGTACCGTTTCGGGATCATTGCCCTGCTCGACATCCGACTGTGCGAGTAGAGAGGGGATCTACGCCATGGTAAGGGATGGGAGGGAGGGGTAGGATGTCGGATATGACGCGAGCGCACCTAGCTCGTCCTCCCCACTCCCCTTTGTCCTCCCCCCCCCACCTTCCGACCCCTCGAGACCTGCTCCACTCGGGCACCGCTGAAGGCGGGGGGGGGGGGGGCAACCCACGGGACGGGGGGGGGGAAGACAGGTGCGCCGTTCGTGCACGCACCAGGGGGGCCGCCTGTAGGGCCCCTCTCGGGCCCCTTCCCTGCGGCCCTCGACCCCCCCCAAATTGATCGAGGCCTCTCGATTGGGGTCCGAGTAGATGGGGTCGGAGGATCGCGCCGCATCGCCGATACATCGCCGATGCATCGCCGGTGCATCGGCGACGTCGGCGTGTGGGCCTCACAACGAGCCCGCATCGCCGATGCATCGGCACTGCGGCGCAATCCTCCGACCCCATCTAGTCTTGGGCCTCGGGAGGCCTGGAATGTGTCACCCCCGATGCAGTCGAAACAGGGCCACAAGAGCGTGGATCAAGAGCACAAGCCCCGTGGCCCAAGGCAAAGGGCCCCACGGAGGAGCGCGACACGAGGCGCGTCTCGAGGTGGGGGGGCCCGACGGGGAAGCGCGCGAGTGCACCCCTCCGAGGCCCAGGATTTGTGCGGCCCGCGTGCCGGCTGTGCGAAACTAGGGGCCTCCTAGCCTCCTATAAGGTCCTGGATGGGTCGGAACAGATGGGGTGGGAGGATCGCGCCGCATCGGCGTCGGCGACGTCGGCGGTGCATCGGCGACGCCGGCGCGGAGAGAATCTGGCCGCACGCCGAGCCACATCGGCGATGCATCGCCGATGCATCGGGGAGGCGGCGCGACCCTCCGACCCCACCTGCTCGGGCCCCACCTGGGAAGCCTGGAGAAACGCCCCAACCTCCGTACTCCTCCCGTCGACCTGGGCTTAGGTCGGGCCTGTCCACCCACAGGGGGATTTTGGGCGAAAGATCAAAAAAACTGAAAAAATACACCAAAAATTGTCAAACATGGTAGAACGATAGGCCCCTGACATTTTTTCCTAGTTTTGGATATTCCCCCTGTAGAGGGACAGGCCCGACTTAAACCTGGGCGCCTCCGTCATCTCTTCTCCTTGCAAACATGAGCTCGTGCCGGCGTCGGCCCTGTAGCTCGCGCGCGTGCCGCTTGCATCACGCGCCCGGCGACGAGGAGATCGCGGGCGGGAATCTCGGGAGCTGAGCGGGGCGAGCGGGCAGCGCGGAGGCCAAGGACGGTTGTCACGAACGCGTCGGCCGATCCACGGGCGCCTCCGTCACCCTCCTCCGCCCCGAGATCCGACGTCTGGCCATCGCTCGGACGTCCATTCCCTGTGCGTTTTTCGGTTTCGTGCGGTTTTTTTTTCGCCAAATGATCAAGGATGCTCCTCGATGGTCCTCGCCGAGAACAAAAATGCACACGTCCGAGCGATGCCAGGACGTTGCAAACCAACATGCAGCATCGCGGAACATCACGACCTGCGCCCTGGCCCCCATCTCCCTGCGGCATCTCTCGAGGCGGCTCCACCTGTGCGGGCCCCCGGGCCCCCCAAGACAGGCGAGCACGCCCGGTGCGGAGAAACTGCAGTGCCCAGCCCGGGTCCGAGGTGCACTCCGTCGACGCGAGGCCTCCCCCCAAAAAGGGGGTCCGAGCGGATGGGGCCGGAGGATCGCGCCGCCGCGTCGATGCTACCTCGGCGATGCATCGGCGACGTCGGCGCTGCATCGGCGGCGCCGACGTGCAGCCCACACGGGATCCACCACGAGCCGCGCCGCCGACGCGTCGGCGCGGCGGCGCGGTCCTCCCGGCCACATCCCATCATAGCAGAGCGGTGGGCCGCGCATGACAGCAAACATCGTCCACGTCTTGAGTCAGTTACGTGCTGCACCTCACTCCTTGTTCCTGAAGACGAAGACGAAGAACGAAGAAGAAAGAACGAAGAACGTCTCAAACGTCCGCCCCAAGGTATTCATAAGGAAAGGGAGGAGGAGGAGGAGGAGGAGGAGGAGGAGGAGGAGGACCAGGAGGAGGAGGAGGAGGAGGGGGAGGAGGAGGAGGAGGAGGACCCCATCTGAAGACGAAGAACGGCATAGACGCAAACCTTCGGCGCTCCGCGCGGATTTGTCTTGGACACGCTGGACCCCCCCCCCCACGGCGCGCGAAGCGCGCCCAGGGCGGCGCCGGGGGCGCTGCCGGGGGGAGGCCCCGCACGGATCCAAGAGATCCGCGGGGCGCGCCCAACGTGGAACGTGAACGGCGGTTTCTCTTCCCCGACGGCACTCATCTGGCCATCGCTCGGACGTCCATTCCCTGTGCTTTTTTGGGTCGGTTTCGTGCGCGGTTTTCGCAGGAGGATCCAGGATGCTCCTTCATACTCCCCGCCGAGAGAAAGTGCACACGTCCGAGCGATACCAAGTGTCCTTTCGTGAAAACTGCGTGAACGCAACCTTCCGGCGCGCCGCGCGGATTTCTGGAACCCGCTGGACCCCCCCTCCGCGGATTTCCTCGACCCGCTGGATCAAAGAAACCCGCACGGAGCGCCAGAAGTTCCATGTGTGTGGCGTGTTCTCTCTTTGGACGCCCGACATGGGTACGGAAAAAATGGGTACAATGCCCAGCAACATATGTTGTCCCAAACCAACAGCGGCCGCTGTTGGGCAGGCGGCCTTCTGCCTCGAATGGACACAGGCCGCGGCGGCGTGGACAGCGAATCCTGTTCAACAGGAACTGCTGCTGGGCATTGTGCCCATTCTTTCCGTACCCACTTCGGGCGCCCAACTGTTCTCTCCTTCGCCTGCGCTCCCCCCGTCCGCCCGTCCTGGACCCGCTGGACCCCCTCTCCGCGGAGCTCCTCGACCCGCTGGATCCGAGAACTCCGCGCGGAGCGCCAAAGTCCCACATGTGTGCGGCGTGCTCTCTCCTCCGCCTGCGCTCCCCCCGTCGGCCCCCCGGGCGCCTCCGTCACCTTCCGCTTCTCGGCCCCCAGGCCCGCCTTCTGCTCGCGGCGCTTCGCCTCGCCCCGCGCGCGCGCGCCCACAGCGGGCGTGGGGCGATGGAGGCCTCCGCGCGAGCCCCGGGGAGGCGCGCCTCCGCCTCCCCGGGAGGGAGGGGGGGGGCGCGCGGAGGCGCCCCGCCGCCGGAGCCTGCCCCCTGGGGAAGGTCGAGGGGGGGAGGGTCGAGGGGGGGACGGTCGAGGGGGAGGAGGGAGGGAGGGTCGAGGGGTCGAGGGGGGAAGGTCGAGGGGGGAAGGTCGAGGGGGGAAGGTCGAGGGGGGAAGGTCGAGGGGGAGGAGGGAGGGAGGGTCGAGGGGTCGAGGGGGGAAGGTCGAGGGGGGAAGGTCGAGGGGGGAAGGTCGAGGGAGGAGGGTCGAGGGGGGGACGGTCGAGGGGGGAAGGTCCGAGGGGGGAGGGTCGAGGGGGGAGGGTCGAGGGACGGCGGGCGGGGGCCTCGGGACGGGGTCCAAAAAACGCGTCGCGAGAACGGGCTGTCAGGACGCAGGGCCCTCGGAGGCCAAAGTTGGGACTCGTCGGGCGGCGGGCGGCCAGTGAAAACGGCCGGGGACGGGCCGCAGAGGCAGGGACACAAGGGTACCCTGGATGAAGGCGCGCGTCCTTACTACTGGTGGGCGCGTTGATTGGAAGGGTAGAGGATGAGGATGTGGACCTACGGATGGGGAACTGAGGATAAGAATGGGATCTTGAGGGATGGGGACCTCAGGATAGGAAAGGATGCAGGGTGGATTTACTTTGTTTGAGGCACCTCGTCCTCAGGACCCCATCCCTCAGGACTCCATCGCTGACCCGCCGAAAATGGAAGGGGGTGGGGAAGGAGGGGGGGAGGATGGAAGGGGAAAGTAGGGGATCTTGGACATGATAATCACGTGGAGAGGAAGCTGGAGCAGAAGGATTCGGGGGGAGATCGAGGGGGAGGAGGGATGCTTCTTGCTGTCATCAACGGCAGCGCCTCCTGAACCCAGGACTTTGCCCAGAGAGAGAGAGAGAGAGAGAGAGAGAGCACCTGCAGCGGAGGCTGGTGCAGGGCACGCCGATAGTCATGGCTGCCAGCCTGTAAACAAACCAGCCCGATCCCGACCCCGACTCCACCCCAAGGTTTAGGCCGGGCATGTCTCCCTACAGGCGGATTTCGAGCGACAAATCAAGAATAGTCAAAAGATACTCCCAAATGGTCAACAATAGTAGAAACATCGTCCCCATACTGTTTTGTTGTTACTAGTTTTGAGTATCCTTCCTGCAGAGGGACACGCCCGACCTCACCCGAGGTCCTCCCCCGAAGTGGCGCGAGTCGCCTCCTCTCCTCTGAAGAGAGGCGGACGTGTGCTCGAGCACGGCGCGGGCGTCGGCCAGCGTGGGCAAAAGGGGAGGATGGATGGAGAGGACAGGGGATCTCGGAACGGGGAAAAAGGATCACGTGGGGAGGAAGCTGGAGCAGAAGGTTTCGGTGACGGAGGGGGAGAAGGATCTGGAGGCGAGGGGAGGAGACGCAGTTGGATGGGGATGCTTCCCGGCGCTGCCGTGGGCTTTGTAAGGAGAAGCGGGGATGGAGGAGGACGAGGAGGACGAGGAGGAGGAGGAGGAGGAGGAGAGGAGGAAGGAGGAGGAGGAGGAGGAGGGAGGAGGGGAGGAGGGGAGGAGGGGAGGAGGAGGACGACGAGGAGGGGAGGAGGAGGGAGTAGGGAGGAGGAGGGAGGAGGCAGGAGGGAGGAGGGAGGAGGGGAGGAAGGGAAAGGAGGGGGGAAGCGGAGGGGACGACCGCGACCCGGCACAGCCATGCATCTGCACCCCCGTGGCAGAAGCGCCACGGGCCCGGGGGAGCGCACGGGGACGAAGGGGGGCTCCGCGATCCGCGATCCCGTTTGGCCTACGACTCCGCGGCTCGCGATGCTTCGGGGTCCCGCAGTCTGCGATGTCGGGGATCCGCGCGCGGATCGCGCTCCTCCGGCGCTGCCGCGACGCGCGACTTCGCGGTGCGCAGGGCGGGCACCTCGCCGATCCCGTGGCCGGGCTCGCCGCCCGGGCCCCGCCGCGCCTCCGCCGCCGGAGCGCTGCGGGCTGCGGCCCCAGAGCCCTGCTGGGTGGAGGCGGCCGGCCCGCTCTCACCGGGGAGCCCGGGGTCCCGGGTCACCCGGCTTCTTACAGGGCAGTTTTTAATACATGGGATTTTAATATATATATATGTATATATATATATATATCGGATTTTTAATACATGACTAATGTATGAATGAACTTATGCATGAGCTCATCGTTGTTTTTAGTACTAAATCCCTGCTTTTTCAATGCATGATCCGCACGCGGAGCATGTATAAAAAAACGGCACTGTACGTTGTTCGGGGATGGACGGACCCCCCTTTAGTAAAACGTGGTTTAGTGAGAACGACCTGGGGCCCAAATCTGGCGGGCGCAAGCCTGGAAAATGACGGCCACGGCGCCCTCTCGAGAACCGAAAACGGACAATTCACTAATCGACGTGTCACTGTTGGGGGTTCTGTCCACCCCCGTGTTGTTCCCATCGTACTCCAGGAGCACATCCCAGAAATAATTTCGAGCACCCGGACAAGTGTCGAAAGAGCGTCGAAAGAGCGTCGGGCGAGCGTCTCCTGGGGCCGGGCGCGTGAGAACCCTCGAGGTGCGGTAATTACTCTTCTGGCGCTCGAAATTATTTCTCGTGGTCAAGGCTAAAACAGGTTGGAACATCAAAACCAGCTCCACGCATCGCGCTCCGCGCTCCGCGCTCCGCGCTGCGCCGCGCGCGGTGCATCCTCGCGCCCCCGCGCCCCCGCGCCGCTCTCGCGGAGCAGGGCAGCCACTCCGGCCCAGGCCGCCACGCGCGCAGCGAGATCGTCTTCGCGCCCTGGCGTGTGACACTCGAATGGCTGCAGCACGCCAGCGACCAGCCCGGGGGGGAGGCGAGAGGGGGCAGGCCTTCTCAGACGGCTCGGGAGGCCTCTGGCCCCCTGAGAAGCTGTCTGAAGGCCGCCCCCGAAGACGCAGAGGACTTCTCAGAAGGCCAGAGGGCTTCTGAGAAGCCCCGCCGCCTTCTGAGAAGGCCTGCTCCGTCTCGCTTCCCCCCCCCCGGGGGCTCGCCGCAGGACCGCAGCAGGGGCAGCCGCTCTGGCACCGGCACGCCGCGACCCTCAGAGATCGCAGTGCCGATGGTGGGAGGAAACAGAGGAGGAGGATGATGATGACGAGGAGGAGGAGGAGGAGGGCTAAGAGGAGAAGGAGGAGGGCTACGACGAGGAGGAGGAGGAGGAGGAGGAGGAGGAGGAGGAGGATGAGGAGGGCTAAAAGGAGGAGGAGCTCTCGGAGCTCCGCCCAGAGTTCTCTTGGATCGGCGCTGCACCCCCTCCCTGGCGTGCGAAGCGCCCCGGGGGCGGCGCTTGGAGGCACCGCCGGGGCCCGGGGCCGATCCAAGACATCCGCGCGGATCGCCGAAAGCTTATGCTCATGCCATTTGTTCTTCTTCGAAACACGTGCGGTGGCGTGGTGGGGATGCCACGGTGCGGACACGGTGTCGCACTGCGCGCAACGTAACGCACTTGCCTTCGCAATGCGCCAGCCTCTGCCACAAGCCGTGAGGGGCCTGTTGATGGACCACCTCCGGGCAACCCGGACTGGAGTATTCGGGGTGGGTTAGGCCAGGGCTCGACCAAAACAATGTTTATCGTCTTCGTTGTGTTTTCGTTTCCCTTCGTTTTGTCTTCGTTCCGCCTTCGCGGCAGAGCGAAATCAGAACGAAAACGGTGCATGAAATCGCCAGACACCTCTCAAGTCGAGCCCTGGGTGTGACGTGTTGGCGGCAGAGGAGTGGCACCGTAGGGGGCTGGATGGTGGCCGCTCCTCTGGGGCCACAAGCCTCGAATCGTTTTCGGCGTGCAGCCGATGCTGGTAACCACTGCAGTCCGTCAGTCTTGCGCCGGGGGGGGCTTTCGACGAGGACCCCATGACAAAAACTCAACACGTCAAACAAGAGCGCAGCGGTCGAGGAACGACCTGTGATTGGGAGATCCAGGAACACGGCTGACGCAATTGGCACAGGTGTTTCTGAGGCCGACGCGTAACGGCCAGTAACCCCCTCACACACCAGATCTGGAAGAGAGGTCGGGTCTAGCAAACTGCTGCGCAGTCCGTCGCCAGATACAGTCGGGGCGTTGACCTAAGGAACCCTACATAAGGAATGAGGCCCCTTCTTCCCATCAGATAAACTTCCATTTCCCAGTGAGAACCTAAGGAAAACACAGGGCAAACTGTAAAACAATCAAGGAACACCGAGCCCCTCCCCAACGATAAGGGTTCCTTCTTCAGCGCCCCGACTGTATCCAAGCCCGTTCACAACGCTTCCCTCCCCGTGCGCCCTCCCTTCCCTTGCTCCTAGCCCTTCTTCCTCGAAGGGGCCCTGGGACACACAAGTAAATACACACAAATAAAACGATCCCCCATATTTTCCCATGTTGTCTGGGCTTTTGCCTTCCCCCCCACTTCCCATATTTTCCCATACGTTCTGGGCAATCGACGATTAATTGTGTCTGTGTGTTTCTTTCCCTCCTGATTCCTCCCACGCTTCCTTCTCCCCTCTTCCCCCCTCCCGCAACTGCTCGCACTTCAACGGTGATGTGTGGTGTGCAAGGCAGAGCGAAGGCGAGGACGAGCATACTCAACGGAATCTGAGATCAGGCGAGGCGGCACCTTTGTGCGACAGCGGGGATCAACAAAGGATTACCTGGGCGTGGCAGCGCGAGTCACCGACGTCCTCTGCAGGATCGGTCAGCATCGAATCGGGAAATCGGGTCGAATCGGAATCCGATCGGGCCGCATCGGCATGGAGTCGAGATCGGAGCGAGCCGGCTGCGCCAGGACGCACAACAACGCCACGCAAGTATCGGGCAACATTCAGGAGGGAAAGAAACACACAGACATAATTAATCGTCGATTCCCAGGAAAATATGGGAAAATATGGGAAGTGGTGGGGAAGACAGAAACCCAGAAAACATGGGGAAATATGGGGAATCCTTGTATTTGTGTGTATTTATTTGTGTCCTGGGGCCCCTTCAAACATCGGATCGCCGGGAAATTGAAACCGAATCGGGTCGACAGCGAATCGGATCGATCGGATCGAGATGGGCCCTGCGCCGTGAGCGCAACAAAACGCTGGGAACCGAGGCCGCCCTCCGCACCCCGGCTGGGAGCCAGAGAGCCACAGCGACGGCTCCCCGGGGCGCCGTGCAACTCTGTGTGTGCTTGTTAGCTGCACGCCGGCACGCATGTGCTCCGCACCTTCAGTCTGCCTGCCAGTGCGCCCTCAGAGCTCAAGTCGGGCGTGTCCCCCTACGAGAAAGGTCCAGATCACAACCGGTCGGGTGAGATCACAACCGGACGGGTCAGATCACAACCGGACGGGTCAGATCACAACCGGACGGGTCAGATCACAACCGGACGGGTCAGATCACAACCGGACCGGTCGGGCGTGTCCCCCTACAGGGGGATTTCCGACGAAAAAGAAGAAATACTCAAGAAACACTCCCAAAATAGTCCCCAGACTATTGTTTGGTCATTTTCGAATATTCCTCCTGTAGAGGGAGGGGCCCGACTCAACTCAAAGCGCGGCTTCGCTCGCTCGTCCGCGCCGTGAGCGCCACCGCGAGCAGCCCGCGCCCGCGAGCGCCTGGGCGGCGGGGGCGCCTGCAAGCAGTCCGTGCGCCCGTGCTTCCGCCGCCCGAGGCCCTCGCGCGGCCGCGCGCCGCCGCGAGGCGCTGATGCGGGGCGAGAGGGCGGCGGCGGCTGCCAGAGTCGGCGGCGAGCGAGGGGGGGAAGCGAGAATGAAGTCGGGCCTGTTCTACTACATGGGGATTTTTGGACGAAAAATAATACATAGTCAAAACATACCCCCAAATGGTAAAAAAATACTGCAAACAAATCCCCAGACTATTTTTTGAGTATTTTTTTGGATATTCCTCCTGTAGAGGGGCACGCCCGACTGAAAGCGAGAAGGAGAAGGCCTTCTCAGAAAGCGGCGGGACTTCTTCGAAGCCCTCGCGCCTTCTGAGAGGTCTGCTGCCTCTGGGGAAGGTTGAGGCTCTTAGGACACTTCTCAGAGGGCTGAGCGGGACTTCCGAGCCTGCTGAGAAGGCTTTCTCCTTCTCACTTCCCCCCCTGGGCTCCCCAGCGATACAAGGGGAACATTTTGTTCACTCGCGGCGATGGCGGGCGTGAGGGTGGGGGGGGAGAAGAAGGATGGCCGTACCGCCCCTCCGCCGTGAGGGGGGTGAGAAAAAGGAAGGCCGTGTGGGTCCGGCACCACAACCTGTGGTGCCAGACATAACGCAGCTCCCCCCCCTCCGCCGTGTGGGTCCGGCACCACAGACTGCGGTGCCGGCCGCACTGCAGCGAAGCGGGGGACGCACTGCGGGTCCGGCACCACAGACCGCGGTGCCGGGCGCGCTGCAGCAGTGCGGGGGACGCACTGCGAGGGGGGAGCGTCACGTTATATGGCGGGGGCCTGGGGGGGGGACAGGGGGCATGACGCGCGTCATGGCCTACAATGAAACAAAAAACAATCTCAAGAAAAAGTTTCGAGGACACGCGCGCATGGATCAGCGACGCGTGGATTACTTGCGGGCCCCGCCTCCGTGCAGCAGAACAGGCGCGCTTCGTCGCCAACTCGGGCGGCACTGGCCTCACGTCTTGGGGGGGTCCCCCATCCGTGTTGGCGTGTGCCCGGGTGAAGAGGCTCGGGGGACCGATGCGCGGCTGGCCTCCAAACCTAGGCCTAGGTCGGGCCTGTCCCCGTACAGGGGGATCTTGGATGAAATTAATAAAGTACGCAAGAAAAGTTCAAAAGATGCCCAAAAATATTCAGAAACAGTCCCCAGACTATTTTTTGACTATTTTTGAGTGCTCCCCCTGCAGAGGGACACGCCCGACTTAAACCTGGGCCTTCTCGGAAGGCTCCGGAGACCTCTGGCCTCCTCGAGAAGACCTGCCCCCTGCCGCCTGCCCCCCTCCGGCGCGCCGCCGGCCCTCCCATGAGACGCTGCTGCCGGACGAAGACGGGGCGGAGGAGAGGCGGAGAAGGTGCGGCCGATGAGGGGAAGGATTGGTGGCGAGCGAGGGGGGAAGTGAGAAGGAGAAGGCCTGCTCAGAAGGCGGCGGGACTTCTCAGAAGCCCTCGCGCCTCCTGAGAAGTCTTCTATGTCCTCGGAGAACGCTTAGAGAAAACTTCCCAGAGGGGGGGGGACTTCCGAGCCTTCTGAGAAGGCCCGCCCCTCCTCACTTCCCCCCTTCGCTCGCCGCCGAAAGGAGGGGGCGGGGGTGGCGGTAGCGGCAGGGCGTGGATCTGAGTGAGCAGGGGCCCTCATCGGTCGGAAGAGGTGGGCAGAAACCAATGCGTTGAGGGCAGATTGGGTCTCCGCCCGCCCCCCGAAGAGGGGAGAAGAAGGCTGACCGCTGGTGGATTGCAGTAGGCAGGCGCCTGTGGTAGACCGGGATCTGGGGTCCTCACAACACGCACGGTCAACGACCGATGGGCAGCTGTCCGGTCAAATGGGTGGCAACGTTAGGGGGGGCCAGTTCAGGGGCGGAAACATCGACCTGGAATCGGCGATACATCGCCGATATATATATATATATATACACACACACTAGAACCATCGCGCGCGCTTCGCGCGCGTTCAGGTTCTAATAGGCCCCAGGCCTTGACGAATTCACTGCTCCACTGAAGTAGTGGACCACAGTGCACGCATGCCAATGTGCATTCCGAAAGGCCTTCGAGGAAAATGGTTGTGTAGGGGGGCGGAGGCCGTATGAATCGGGTTCCCAGAAGGCCTTCTGGGAGCATGGGTTTGGGGGGATCTTGGGGAGCCTGTTGGGGCGTGCCGTCGTCGTCGTCGTCGTCGTCGTCGTCGTCGTCGTCGCCGTCGTCGTTGTCGTCGTAATGTCGTCGTCGCCTATTGGGGCGCGCCGTCGTCGTCGTCGTCGTCGTCGTCGTCGTCGTCGTCGTCGTCGTCGTCGTCGGCGTCGTCGTCGTCGTCGTCGTCGGCGTCGTTTCGTCGTCGTCGTCGTCGTCGTCGTCGTCGTCGTCGGTTCAAGAGGGCACTTGGGGCAACTTTGGGCGAAAGGATCTGCGGAGGGCCGCGAGACGGCGATCTGTCATGTTCCCAATCAACTTCCCAGACAACTCTCCTGTAGCATGATGGTACTTCGAAGCCTCGGAGACTCGAGGGCCCATGATGAACCATGTCCCTGGAAGGCTTTCTGGGGGCATGGTTTGTTGGGGAGTGTTGGGGGGTCTCTTGGGCGTGCCCTGGGGGCCCCTTGGGGGCCTCCGGGAACTCTCGGGCCCATGATGAACCATGTCCCCGGAAGGTTTTCTGGGGACATGATTTCTTGGGGTGTGTTGGGGGGCCTCTTGGGCGTTCCCTGGGAGCCCCTTGGGGGTCTCTTGGGGCTTCCTGGGGGCCTCTTGGGCGCCTCACGGGGCTTCGTGGGAGCCTCTTGGTGGCCTCCGGGGGCTTACAGGCGGCCTCTAGGGCCAGAGACCTCGAAATATTGGTTGGCGGTCCCCCTCTGGGCCCTCTCTTGGCGAGCTCTTGGGGCACAGTTGGGTTGTCTGGGGAGCCTCCTGGGCCGTCTTGGGGCCCTCTTCGGGGCCTCGTGGCCCGTCTTGAAGCGATCTGAAGAGCCTCCGAGCGAGGCCGTGAGGGAGCGCTGGGAAGCGGGGAAAGCGAGAACGCCTAAATCTTTCAAAAACCATCGGAAAATTAGTTCTCGTCGGCCGTCTGGAGGGCAGCTTGGGCGTCTTCGGAGCTCCTTGGGACCGTCTAGGGCCCTCTCGGGACCTCCATTAGCCTGTCGTGGCCTGCTTCGGGGCGGGCCCCGGCCGCCTCGGGACCCCTCTGTGCCTTTTCTTGGCGCGCTCTCGGGGCACACTTGGATTATCTGGGGAGCATCCTGGGCCGTCTTGGGGCCCTCTTCGGGGCCTCGTGGGCCTTCTTGGAGCGATCTGCAGGGTCTCCGAGGCCGTGAAGGGAGCGCTGGAAAACGGGAAAAGCGAGAACGCCCAAATCAAAAACACTCGGAAAACGGGTGAATCTTGCCTTCCAGGGCCCTCTTGGGAAGCCTCTTGATTCCGTCCTGGAGCGTGTTGGAGTCCTCGTCGGCTGTCTGGAGGGCATCTTGGGTGTCTTCGGGGCCTCGTGGGACAGTCTTGGGCCCTCTCGGGACCCCATTAGCCTGTCGTGGCCTGCTTCGGGGCGGGCTCGGGCCGCCTCGGGAGCTCTGGACCCCCCCCGCAACCCCCGGTGGGCAGCACCGATGGGGGGAACAGGCAGCGGCCCGCCCCCCCCCCTGGGCCTAATTACTCCGAGATAGAGAATCATGTTCCCGGAAAGCTTTCGGGGAGCATGATTTGTTCGGCTCTCTAACAAGGGGGCCGCTGGGGGCTTACCGAGGGGCGCCTTTTGACCTTGTCGGCAAGCCTATTGGAAACATGGTTGGGGCGTTGGGCGGAAGCCCAAGGAATCATGTTCCCGGAAAGCTATCTGGGAAATACGATTTACCGAAGTGTCTTAGGGGCCCGCAGGGGGCTTCCCTGGGGGCGTCCTAGGAGCCTCTCAGGCTGGAGACCTTGAAATGTCGCGCTCTTCGGGCCCTTTGGGTCGCTCTTGGGGCTCTCTTGGGGCGCTCTCGAGGCTCTCTTGACTTATCTGGGGAGCCTCCTGAGCCGTCTCTGAGCTTTCTTGGGAGCCTCTTCGGCCGTCTTGGAGCGATCTGAACGGCCTCTGACGCGATCCGGGACCGTGTGGAGGCAGAACATGGGAGAGCGCAATAATGCTCCAAAAACAATTGGAAAATTAATAATTTTCGGCTTCTGGGGCCCTTTGGAGGGGCACTGTGAAGACGAAGCCAGCGAGTATGCTGAACATGTACGTTTTACGAATGCAAGGGGCCGATTTTTGCCTCTTGAAGGCCCTCTTGGGGCCCTCACGGGCCCTCTTGGGGAGCTCTTGGGCGTCTTCGGGGCTCTTCAGGCTTTCTTGACCATCTGTACGGCCCGCGTGGCCGGTCGTGGGCAACTTGGAAGCGGCCCGGGGCACAGTCCCGGGGGGTCTGTGACCCCCCAAAGGTTCGGGGGGGCGGCCATAGGGGATGACGGCACCGATTTTGGGCCCCCCCCCCGGCCTACTCATATATTATATGTATATATAGATATATATATATATATATATATATATATATAGATATATCGGCGATGTGCCCCCGATAGCGCATCCGCATGCTCCTGGGCGGGGTGGGCTATCGGCTATCGGGCCCCCATCGTCGGTGAATGGGCGATTGGGGTCGATGGATCCCCCCGGAGCCCCTTCCGCCCTTCAAATCTCGCCGGCCTCAACGGCTCGGAGGAGAACAGAAGGCAGCGGAGACATCTCGAGCGCGCCCACGGGCCCCGTCCGTCCCCGCCCTTCCCCGAATCACGCCGGCAGCACTCAACCTTGGCCGCCCCGGCGTGCCTGCGCCGGGCCCGTGTCGTGACGACCCCGGCGTCGGCTTGTGACGCCACGTGGATCATTCCACTCCATCGACGCAGCCCTCGTGCTTCTCTCCCTCTGGCCCTTCCCTGTGACCTTTTCCCCTCCTCCTCTCCCCCTTACTTCGGGGGCGGCCAAGAGGGGGGTGCCCAAGAGGGGGGGGGTGCAAATTATGACCGGCGGCATGTGCGCGGCCCAGCGGGGGGGCCAGGGACGTCATGAAATAAGGAGAGGCGCCATTAAATCTGGGGATATATCATGGCCCCCGCCAGGATATCCCCCCCCCCCTAGTCATCACCCCCCTCTTTGCCGCCGCCGATCAATCCCCCTCCCCTCCCTGCCCCCCCTTCAGCGATCGGCGGCTTTTCGACCGCCAGATCGTTCCGTGTAGTGGGCGATGCTGCGCCACGGGCGGCTCTCAGCCTCTCGAGAGCGCCCACGGCGGGGTCGCCGCCGCGTGGACACGGCCCGACTGCAGTACCGAAGCATGCCCCCGCCCTGGATCCGGCCCGCACCATCCTCCCCATGGCACTTCTCGCTCCAGAGGTCGGAAAGGGGTACGGTCGGACTCGATTGGTCAGGACACGCGAGAGGACACAAGACCCTTCTGAGGGCCACATCGCCACAGGAATGTTGGAAGCATGGATCGCGAGACACAGGACACAAGGGTACCCTTGATCTGGCAGGGCCGACCTGCTAATCTGGGCCGACGGTATGGCCTAAGGGGGTGTGGTGCCAATCGCGGAACTCGAGATGCTATCTGCGATAGATGGCATCGCCCGACTCAGCATTGACACCGTACCCCTTTCTGCGCCACGCCCCTTTCCTGCCTCCAGACTTGCGCGAGGCGTGCGCGCAGAGCCCCACTCCGCCGGGGCAGATCGCAAGGTCGGACACAGACTGTGCAGACGCACGAGCAGAATGGCATCAGATGGGAGGCCGTTCAGTCTCTTCGCGGCGGCGCCTGCATGCAACGCAGGACGAACACGATACTAACGGCGCATCGGATGGCGAGATGCAAGATGGACCGACCGCACACATACTCGCCAACGTGCCCCGAGCCGCAAAGTGGAGCGTATTGGAATACAGTCGGGGCGTTGACCTACGGAACCCTAAATAAGGAACGGGGCCCCTTGTTTCCATAAGTTAAAACTTCGATTCCCCATCGAAAACCTAAGGATAACCTAAGGCAAGCTGCGAAACAATTAAGGAACACAGAGCCGCTCCCCAACGAAAAGGGTTCCTTGTTCAGCGCCCCTGACTGTAGGTAAAGG
The DNA here is from genome assembly GCA_963575745.1 of Prorocentrum cordatum. Classification (NCBI taxonomy): domain Eukaryota; class Dinophyceae; order Prorocentrales; family Prorocentraceae; genus Prorocentrum; species Prorocentrum cordatum. Next base: position 959,098 of record CAUYUJ010007002.1, read on the forward strand.
GGGCCCGGAGCCACGAGCACGTTCTCGTCGGACTCTTCCCAAAAGGCAAAAGAGGTCCCCCTGCTGGGCCACGAGGGCCCCCCAAAGCTCCCAAGACGCTCCAACAGGGCAGCGAGTCGCCCGAAGATAGCTTCATGACGCCACAGATGGCCTCCAAGCGGCCCCCTAAGAGGGCCCCCAGACGGCCCAGGAGGCCCCCAAGGCGGCCCAAGAGGCCCCCAAGATAGCCCAAAGACGAGCCTCAGGGGCCCCAAGATTGCCCTAGCTGGCTCGAAGATGGCCCGAGAAGATCCGACAGCTGTCCAAGAGTGCCAACAATATTGCTCAGCCGAGAGGCCTGCAGCAGAGGGGCATACGCCAAAGGCAGCGGGCACATTTACCAAATGCTGGCCCTGCCCATAGAAGCAGCTCACCTCTGCATCTCTCATCATGAGATCTCACCTGTGCTCTCCCCCTGGAGGCAACAGCACAAGCGGCGGGCTGCATTGTCACACCTGCTGCCAGGTCCGGAAAGCGCAATTGTCTGCACTCTTGTCTGTAACTGGACGGTTCTGACTCGGCGTGCTCCAGAATTCAAGGGGCCCGAGGACATGCAAATAAATACACACAAATAGCAGCATGTCTAATATTGTCTCATATTTTCTGGATTTTCGTCTTCCCCCCCCACACTTCCCATAT
>CAUYUJ010007002.1:964775-969775 GCA_963575745.1 Prorocentrum cordatum
GGTAGAGCCCCGGGAGGGCCCCCAAGACGGCTCCAAGACGAGTCCAAGAAGGTCCCCAGAGCACCCGCAGAAATAGTTTGTTGCGGGTGCGCTGAGAATGAATTGTTGAAGGTCTCATTCTCTCTCAAGGCTATGGGAGAGCCCCGTGAGGGGCCCAAGAGGGCTGCAAGAGGGCTCCAATGGACCCCAAGAAGCCCCCCCCAGAGCATCCGCAACACATTTAATTTTGTCGCGGGTGCTCTGGCCCTCTTGGAGCCCTGTGGGAGCCTCGCGGGGCCCTGGAGTTCTCTTGGCGCTTTCCGAGACGACCCGAGAGGGCAGCGGAAACCTCAGAGAAGGGTCCAATCAATGGTCCCATGGGCTTCCGTCTTGGGGACATCCTACTCCATGCTGGGGTCGTTTTGTCTGTCATGGTGTCTCTTGGGCTCATCTTGGAGGTCTCTGGGACTGGTTAGGCCACCGCTACGGCCGTCCTGGGTCTCTCCGGAACCTCATACGCAGACATGGGTCCCTTCTCAGGGGAGGCTCTCCAGAGTCTCTCAGGATGCTCTTTGGAGTGTCTCAGGAACCCCTTCGGAGCCTCTCCGAAGCGTCTCCTCTCAAGAGCCTCTCAGGAGCTTCTTCAGAGTCTCTACATAGCATCTCGGGAGAGCCTCCGGAGCGCATCGAAAGCCTCTCATGATGCACTTCAGGAGGTACATCGAAATGGCTGCAGTGCGGATTAGCGAAGCGATGGGCATTGAAACGAGATCCGTTGCCCCAAGGGCCCACGGCGAAGCGAGGGGCGGTGAAACAGAACCCGTTGCCCAAAAGCCGCAGCGAAGCTAAGGTCAATGAAAGGAAATCCGTTGTCCCGTGGACCTCTGAAGGTTTCTTGCACGGTTTGCACGTTTGCCAGATAACGGATAACATATTTACTCGTTTGCCAGATAACGGATGACAGATGGGCACGTTTGCCAGATAACAGTTTTGCTAGATGACAGATTTGCCAGACAAGATGCACCAAATATCAAATCCGCCAGAAACCAGATTTCCCAGATAACGGATTGCAGATTTGAACGTCTGCCAGATCACGGGAACATATTTGCACATATGCCAGATTACATGTTCGCCAGACAACAAGTTTGTCAGATAACATATTTTCGTTTTTATCACTATTCCTGCTCATTCCGTTGCTCGTGTATCCCTTCTTCCTTGTGCTCTCGGTTCACTTGTTTCACATGTGCATTCATTTCGTGTTCCACTCTCTTCTGAAAACGCGTCTTCAATCATTTCGCTCCTTGGGCCATCTTAGAGGTCATCCGAGATCGTTCCGAAAAGATGCCTTACAAGAGCTCTTGGTACATCATTTTTTTTGAGGATGTCTCAGTCGACTTGGAGGTCCGCGAATTAGACCAACGATTTCAACACCCCCATTTTCCGAGGATGTCTCAGGCGAAACGCTCATTTTTAGCAAACGACGTCTTAAGCTACGACCTCCAACTTCACGATTTGGCGAGGATGTCTCAGGCGAGACGCTCGTCGTTCAAACTTTTCCTGACATGAGCTGGAAACGCGTGAAAGGGAAGAATTGCGCAAGAACTTGCAGCATCATCGCGATCAAATATAGTGCAGGTGAGCTCTCTGAACGCTCACAAGGGATATTCATGGACACGCGCCCCCAGAACGTTCACAACCATATTCCTGAGTATCCTCTCCACTCCTCCGCATGAGGAAGACATGGAAAACGACGACCGGGGAAAAAGGGAGAGGGGGAGGACGAGGAGGAGGAGGAGTGCAGGGGAGGAGGATGAGGATGAGGATGAGGATGAGGAGGAGGAGGAGGAGGAAAAGGAGCAGCAGCAGCAGCAGAAGAAGAGGTTGAGAAGTCGAGGGGGAGAACGACGAAGAGGAGGAACAGGAGCAAGAAGAGGGGGAACAGGGGGAGGAGGAGGAGGAGGAGGAGGAAGAACGGGAGGAGGAGGAAGGGGACAATGAGGAGGGGGGGGAACAGGAGGAGGAGGAGGATGAGGAGGAGGAGAAAAAGGAGGAGGAAGATCGGGAGGAGACCGACGATGAGGAGGAGGAGGAGGAGCAGGAGGAGGAGGAGGAGGAAGGAGAAGGAGGAATAAGGCGAGGAGGTTGAGCAGGTGGAAGAGGAGGACGAGCACGAGGAGGAGGATGAGGAGGAATAACAAAAGGAGGAGGAGGAGGAGAAGGAGAAGGAGGAAGAGGAGGAGGAGGAAGAGCAGGAGGAGGAGGAGGAGGAAACCAGATGGTTTCGAGGCCCGTTCGAAGGATTTGTGTTAGGGGATCTCTCGAGCGAAACGCTGATTCTTAACAGAAAGTGTTAAACACCAATGGGTTTTCAATAATTTCGCTTCTTGGGCCATCTTGGAGGTCATCCGAGATCGCTCCGAGAAGATGCCTCACAAGAGCTCCTGGCGAATCCCGTATTTTCGAGGATGTCTCAGGCGAAACGCCCATTTTTGGAGGTCCGCGAATTAGACCAACGACTTCAACGTCCCCATTGTCCGAGGATGTCTCGGGCGAACCGCTCATTTTTTAGCAGCAGACGTCCTAAGAGCTACGACCGCCAACGCCCCGATTTGGCGAGCGAGGACGGCTCGGGCGAACCGCTCGTTGTTCAAACCTTTCCTGACGCGAGCGGGAAGCGCGTGGAGGCACAGCGTTGCGCGAGGACCTGCAGCAGCACCGCGATCGCACGTCGTACGGGCGAGGGGCGGCGAGGGGGGGCGAGCCGCCTCAAGAAGGCGACGGGGCGCCCGAGAAGCCCGCCGTGCCTTCGGAGGAGGCTTATGAAGGGGCCCCAGGACACACAAATAAATACACACAAATAAAAATATTCCACATATTTTCCTATATTTTCTGGGTTTCTGTCTTCCCGCCCACTTCCCATATTTTCCCATATTTTCTGGGGAATCCAGGATTAATTGTGTCTGTGTGTTTCTTTTCCTCCTGAGCTTAGACGTCTTCTCCGAAGGCACGGCGGCCTTCGGAGCCTCCTGAGACGGCCCGCCCCCATCTGCTGCTCCCCCCCCCTGGGGCGCGCCGCCGATAGGAGCTTGTTTTACGTCGGGCGTGGCCCCCTACAGGGAGATTTTGGGCGGAAAAAAAAAAATACTCAAAAATACTCAAACGATACCCAAATAAAATAAAAAATACTCAAAAAATACTCAAAAATACTCAAACGATACTCAAAGAAACAGTCAAAACATCGTCCCCTGGCTAATTTTTGGGACTGTTTTTGAAGATTCCCCCTGTAGAGGGACACGCCCGACTTACAGCTTCTTGCCAGACCCTGCCTGTAGGAGCCGCCTGGGGAGCCGGGGGCCGGCGGCGGCCGCCTGCTGCAGCTGATGCCGCTGCTCGCGGCGATGCGGTCCCGGTACTTCTGGGCCATCGCTCCGAGCTGCCGAGCCGCTGTCGACAGCGGCGGCGCACGCGAGGAGGACGCCAACCACACGCCGACCAGGCGGGGGGGGGAGGACCTGGACCTCCTCGCACCGCGGAGCAGTCGCGGCGGGAGCTTTGCGGGCGCCGTCGGCCCTTGGGGGCCCTCGCAGGACCCCTGGGACCGTGAATGGCCGGCGCGGGACGAGAGGCGGGTCCAGAGGGGAGAGGGCCCGGACTTCTGAAGTGCCACGCTGCGACAAGAGCGCGACGACCGAGGCCTGGGGATGGTCAGGTGCACGGACTACCCGCCAGGCCCCCCCCAAAACCTAACCCGAAAACCCACATTTCGGGTTGGGGGGGTACGGGTTCCACATGTGTTTTTCAATGTTCCCCGACGCTCCCCCCACTGGGAATGGAGGGCAGATTGGGGCCTTCGGGTTTGGTTGGGGTGGTTTCGTGGGTGGTGATGTACACAACGGAGCCCGTTCCGAACCAGGTTGCTGGCGCGCGCCATCACCCCCACCGACCAGGTATGCAGGTGGCTGTGCAAGCCAATCCTGAGCCTGGGACGTGCTCCCCCCTCGTACTCCCAGAGATCCGACGCTGCGAACAGACTGCGGCATCGCGAAGAATCAGGACGGGAGCCCCGAACCCCATCTCTCGCCGCGGCATGGACCGAGCCTGGCCGACCCGTGATGGCCCTGGGCCCCGAAAACAGGGCGGAAACGCTCGGTGCGAAAACATTGCAACGCCCGGACTCCAGGCTCCTCCGCCTCCCCCCTCCGCCCCGTCCTCCTCGCCCTCCCGGCCAGGCTCTGGCCATCGCTCGGACGTCCATTTCCTGTGTTTTTTGTTCGGTTTCGTGCGTGGTTTTTCCGCCAAATGATCAAGGATGCTCCTCGATGGTCCTCGCCGACGGAAGAATGCACACGTCCGAGCGAGGCCAAGGGCTCGGCGTCGGCGCCTGTTTGGCGTCCCCCCAAAAGGGCGGGCCTGGCCACGGCCCTCGCGCGCGGCCTCCTGGCAGGCGGGGAGGGGCGCGGGGGGGGTGGAGAGGCAGCCCGCGCGGAAAAGGAGGAGTCGCCAGAAGGTTGCGAGGGCCTCCTCCTCCTCCTCCTCCTCCTCCTCCTCCTCCTCCTCCTCCTCCTCCTCCTCCTCCTCCCCCTCCTCCTCCTCCTCCTCCTCCTCCTCCTCCGCTTCCTCCCCCCACTCCTAGCCCTTTCGATCAGGGTCGGCGGCACCGGCCGTCAGGCCTCTCCAATCAGGATGCACCATGAGGACGCGAAGGCCTTGGAAGGCCCTGTCGACACCTTTCGAGCGAGGCGCGGCCAGCACAGGCGGCCAAGGACGGGCCGAAAAGGAAGACCGCAAAGATAACCTTGAGGAATCGCTCATCCTTGCTGTCCGTGTTGGCCGTGTCACCGCCAGGACCGTGGCGCAGTCTGAAGGCGAGGGGGCGCGCACAACCCAAACCCTCACGAATGCCAAACTCTGGGGCGCACTGCCCACTCCAAGCAGCCGCTGCTGCTCAAACTGGGCGCGCGCACCGGCTCTCCTGCTGCGCGCGCAAAGATGGGCTTGATTGATCAAGGGACGGACGGATC
>CAUYUJ010007002.1:974775-997902 GCA_963575745.1 Prorocentrum cordatum
AAACCAACGGTCAGAAGGAGGGCGCGCGTGCTCAAGAAGCGGAAGCCCCTGTCCCTCCCCTGTCCTGAAAGGGGCCCAGGAGCACACAGATGAATAAACACACGTCCCGATATTCCCCATATTTGCCTTTATTTTCTGGAAATCGATGATTATTTGTATCTGTATTTTTGCCCTCCCGACGTCCCCTCGCCCTCCTTCCACCCCCCTGCAGCCGCCGCCGCTCCTCTTCCTCCCCCTCTCCTCCCTCTCTCTCCTTCCCTCCCACCCCCCGCCTCCCCTCCCATACTTTACCCCTCCCCCTTCTGCTGCTCTCGCTCCTGCTTTTTTTTGACGTTGGCCATACATAACCATCTTGGCTGTTGCGTTCGCGACCTTGTTGCATCTGTTCCACTTCCTGCTCCCTCCTCCTGCTCCTCCCCTCCTGTTCCTCCTGTTCCTGCTGCTTGCTCGCGACGCAAGTTCCCGAGTGGGACCGGCACCCCCTACGCCGAGGGGGAGCGAATGCGAAGCCAGAAAGGAATGCCAGTTCACATACACATAACCGCAACAAGCAAAGATTTAGCACATGTGCAAAGTCGCTCTTTCTGCTGTTCTTCTGCTTCTCATCCTCGTGAACCACCATCACCACCACCCTCCTCCTCCTCCTCCTCCTCCTCCTCACCATCAGATCAGATCATATCATATCCTAGCATATCATATCATATCATGTAATATCATAACATAAACAAAAAACCATCCTACTCCTCCTCGTCCTCCTCCTCCTCCTCCTCATCATCATCAACAGGATCATCAACATCATTATTAGCACCACCACCACCATCACCACCATTAGCACCACCATCACCACCACGATCACCATCACCATCACCATCATCGTCGTCGCCGTCCATGGTCATCATCAGCATCATCATCGTCATCATCGTCATCATCATCGTCATACACTAATCCTCGCTATCATTATCGTCATCATCGTCATCATCATCGTCATCACCATCATTATCACCATCATGACCTTCACAGCCAACATCGTCGTCACCACCACCAGCATCATTCTCCATCCTCGCTATCAACATTTCCACCCTCCATCATTATCACCGCCATCATCATCATCACCATCATCATCATCATCAGCATCATCATGGTCATCACCATTAGCATCATCATCATCATCATCATCATCATCATTACCATCATCATCACCATCATTCCCCATCATCATCATCATCATCATCATCATCATCATCATCATCATCATCATCTTCACCATCATCATCAATATTACCATTATCATCATCATCACCATACCACTCTGCACCAACATCGTCGACACCACCACCATCATCACCACCAGCCACCACCATCACCACCACCACCACCACCACAATCACCATCACCATCACCATCACCACCACCACCACCATCATCATCATCATCATCATCAGCATCAGCATCAGCATCATAATCATCATTATCATCATGTACTACTGCTCGCTATCATCGTCACCACCATCATCACCGTCACCACCACCACCATCATCATACCCCATCCTCGCTGTCGAAATCTTCACCCTCTTCCTCCTCAGCGTCATCACCATCGTTGTCACTGCCATCATCATCAAAATCGTCGTGGTCATCATCACCACCATCATCGTCGACACCACCACCATCAATATCAACACAACCGTCACCATCATCACCAATACCACCATATCACAACAATCGCCGTCACCTCATCACCACCATCATCATTTCATCACCACCACCACCATCATCATCAACATCATCATCATCATCATCATAACCACAGCCACCACCATCATCACCATCACCACCACCATCATCACCATCACCACTATCATCATCACCACCACCACCATCAGCACCACCACAACCACCATCATCATCACCATCATCACCACCACCACCACCTCCACCACCACCATCAGCATCAGCATCGGCATCAACATCACCATCATAATCATCATCACCAACACCATCATCCCCTTGCTTTCCGCATCCCTCGCCCGCCGGCCCAGCACGAATGCTCCTGACTGCATGGCTGCCCACCTCCCATCCCTCCGTCTGTCAGTCCCGCAGTCCCTACCTCCCCCCCTCCCTCCCTGCGTCCATCGATCCAACCATGAGTCCATCTATCCGTCCATATATCCCTTCTTGCTACTGACGAGCCGAGAGCAGTGCGCGCGCAAGGAGAATGCGACGACGATATAAATCTGCTGATGCGACGACGGAGGAAAGGAACGTGTGGCATGGCAATGCTGTGTTTTGTCCTGCATGCTGCATGCTCTTGTGACCATGACCCATGGCCTGGGCTCGCAGACGCTGCGAACGGCCTGCGGCTTTTTGCTGCCACAGTCCACCCACACAGCGAGATGGGTGCCTGTAAAATAGGCCAAATGCTCTTAGAACTCACGTGTGACATTGCCCGCCGGAGAGTGGTCGGCAAGAAAGCCACAAAAGCCGCCGAACGCGAAAAGGTTTCACGAACGCGACAGCTGGTCAAATCCGCAGACCCAATCATGAGGCCAGCAGCGTGCAAGAGGCAAGCGCCACCCTTGGCGAGAGCGTCAAACATTGGTGATCCGCATGTTTCGGGTCGCCGGTCTCCAGCACGGCCCGGGGAAAGCCCCGAGGGCCCCTAAGAGCCCCGGGGAAGCCGCAAGAGGGCCCCCAGAGGCTCCCTCAGGGGAGCCGAGGAGAGGCCCTGGGGTGGCCCCAGGCGAGTTCCGAGGCAGCGAAGGGCCCCAAGTTGGCTCTTTGCGGGAGCTGGTTTGGCATGGGTTTCACTCGTGTCTCCGATTCGACGCCCCAAGGCTAGAAAAAGAACAGTTAAAATCATACTATTACAGTGGAAGTATGAAGAGGAAGAAGAACACGCAAAGAAAAAGAGGGCGAATAAAGATAATAGTACTACAAATCAGCATGCGACAAAACAACAATGACGCACGCTATACAGAAGTATAGTATAGACGAACCCTCGAAGGCCCGCATCTGGCGCCGCCCCTGGCGCGACAGAGGCGCCGCCAGTGGGGCCCAGCGCCAATCAACAGAAATCAGCGCGGACCTCCGACACCGTATGTCCATGCAGATGCTACGTATTCGTAGAGATCCTTCGCTTCCCATGACACGGGGACCAGACTCGGCGGCGCGCACAGGAGGGATGTTGAGGGGGCGGGCCTTCTCAGCAGGCTCAGAAGGCCTCCGGCCTTCCGAGAAGCCTCTTGTGCCTTATCCGAAGCCGCAAGGGGGGGCTTCTCAGGAGGCTGGGGGTTTGTGAGGAGCCCCGCCGCCTTCTGAGAAGGCCTGCCCCTCTCACTTCCCCCCGGCGCGCCGCTGAGCTTCAGCCCCCGGCCCTGGGAGGAGCGAAACCAAGTGCTTATGTGCGTTCTGGGCGCTCAAGAATCGCCCCGCTTCGCGCCCCCGCGCCCGTCTGCGCGCCCTCGCGCCTCCCGTGACGAGGGCAGCTGCTCCGGCCTACAGTCGGGGCGTTGACCTAAGGAATCCTAAACAGGGAACGAGGCCCCTTTCTTCCATAAGTTACTCTTCGATTCCCCATCGAAAACCGAAGGATAACCTAAGGCAAGCTGCCAAAAAAGTAAGGAACACGGAGCCCCTCCCCAACCACAAATTTCAGCTGCGCCAGAAGCCTCCCGCACCCGAGGGTGCCCGCACCCACTTGACAAGGGGTGCGGCACCCCCCGCGCCGCCCAGCCTGGCGGTGCCAGTCTGAGCCGACGCGCGGGGGCGCCAGGGATGCAAGTGCCCCCAGGAGCGGGGGGGCGGGGCGAAAGCGCGCGCGCCGCCCGCCACGGCGGGACGCAAGCGCACATGCCTGCAATATGCAAGCACCAATGCCTGCACACCGCGCGACCCCGAGGCGCGCCGCGATCCGCCCCGACGCGATCCCCGCGGCGCGCCTGCGCGGGGCGTTCGACGCGAAGCGCGCAGAAGAGCAAACGAGCAACGCGCACGACGTCGCTTCCCCCTCGCGCGCGCGGGCCCTTCGCGTGGGGCCCCGCGCCGCGAGGCACATGCCGTCGCCCCCCCTCGCGCGCGCGCGGGCCCTTCGCGCGGGGCCGCGCGCCGCGAGGCACATGCTGTCGCCCCCCTCGCGCGCGCGGGCCCTTCTCGTGGGGCCGCGCGCCGCGAGGCGCAGGGAAGCGGGAGGCGGCCCGCGCGCCCTGCTCGCCCGCCTGCGCGCGGGCCAGGCGCGGGCGCGACATTTGTGCCCGCGCACAACGCAGCACAAGCGAGCGCGCGCGCTTTCGATGGCGTTGGGCGCCCACCACAAATTTCAGCTGCGCCAGAAGCCTCCCGCACCCGAGGGCGTCCGCACCCACTTGACAAGGGGTGCGGCGCCCCCCGCGCCGCCCAGCCTGGCGGCGCCAGTCTGAGCCGACGCGCGGGGGCGCCAGGGATGCAAGCGCCCCCAGCCGATGCGCGCTGGTGCACCGCGCGGCGGCGACGCGCGCGGCGCGCGCACCCCTTGCGAAACGGGCGATGCGCGCGGCGGCGCCGCGGTGTTGCGACACGCAGCGGCGGAGGCGAACGCGCGAGGGCATCGCGCGACGCCTGGGTCGCCATTGCTTAGGCAAGTTCGTCCTCGGACTCAGCCAGGTGCGCCTCGACCACGGCGCCGAGTTCTAGTTGCGTCATATCGAGATGCGACAGGAACGCGGGCGAGGACCATTCGCCCGCTTGAAGGATCTCGCGCAAGGTGCCCCCCCCTCTGCTAGAGGTCCAGTGCGTGCCCGCGCCGCAGGTCGTGCGTGCGATAGAGCGCCGCGTCTTTGACGCCGAGCTGGCCGAGGAGAAAGCGCAGCGTGCTCAGCGAGCTTGCCGCGCTAATGTCCGCGAGCGGCCGGGCGCCCACGGGCAGGCCCGCGAACCATGCGCCGAGCGCGTGGACCGGGCGCGTCCTGGTGCAGCGCACGCACCAGCGCGACCGCTGGAGCACGGACCCGAATTGCTTGTTCTTGCGGCGCGCCAATTTGAGCTGCAGGAGGCCGTCGCACAGAATGAGTGAAGCCCCTGCGCCCTGACGAAAGGCTACGCCCAGGGCCTCCGAGGGGAGGTGCAAGAAACACGTACGTGACAAGAAAGAGCTGCGCGAAGACGGCGGACTCGTGCCGCTCTCTTGCCAGATTTAGCAGCGCGCAAACTGCGTCCTTCCTGATGAATAGAGGCGCCCCGGGCAGGAAAGCGCCGCGCTTGCGAATCGCGCATTTGGCGCGGCGAAGGGGCGCGTCACGAAAAACGCCTACAGGGAGACCGCAAACCTGACGAGCCAGCTTGACGTGAGAGACATAATTGGAAAAAGTCCGGTCGGAGCGAAACAGCAGCGACCGCGCGAGCAACCCGTCAGCGGACGGCGGCAGCTCGCGCCCGTGCAGCGCAAGAGCCTCGCGCGCGAACGCGAACCATGCTGCCGCGCCGCTCTTGAAAGAGGCGATGGAGCGCGGGCATGCGCCCAGGATGCCCGCTGCGCGCGCCGAAGACAGCCACCCGGCGATGCGCACTGGGCCTTCCTCGCTGTCGAGCAGCCGGCGAAGATTGCGGAGCTCCGCGCGCGGGCCCCCCCCGCACTGCGGCGCGCGGGCCCCCTGCGCCTCCGCAACCCTTGACTCGAGGAGAGCTTCGACGGCAACGCCCCCGGCGGCCTGCGCCCGCGCCGGCGCCGGCCTCTGGACTTGGTCTTCCACCTCCTGCGCGCGCGCGGGCGCGATGCAGCTGGTTCGCGGCGCGAAATGCGCGATCCTGAACGCTTGTCAGGAGTGCGATAGCTTCCCGAATGCACCGCTTTTGGCCGCCGTCGAGGTCCGCTCCCAGGAACTGGAAGTCTCTGAATTTGGCCCCAGCGAGCGCGGACGGGCGCGACGCGCTTTCGGCAGCGAGCGCCGCCGCGATCGCATCGAACCGCGCCGCGTCGTGCCTGCCAGGGCCTGCGGCTCTCTCCAGGAAGACTCGCATGGAAGCGGCGTGCCCGGCCATTGCCGTTTCGACGGTCGGCGCGCGCCAAGCAATCCTTCTGCCGCCGAGCCCTGTCTGCCGAGCGCACGTGGAGCGGCTGCGCTACGCGCGACCAACGCGGACGCAACGCGAAAACTAAAAAAACAAACAGCATTTTGACACGCGCGCCGACGCAACAGGATTTGGCGCGCAAGCCGAACTGTCGGCCGACAGTCGCTCACGCGCGGCGCAGCGGCGCCCGCGCAGCCGAAAGAGATGCCCAGGCATCGGGCTTCCAGAATGCCTCGCTAAGACGCGGCTGCACAAAAGAAGCGCCGATCACGCGAAGGAGCCAGCACTGCCCCCGCGACGGCAAATCGGCAACGTTTAGCTACGAGGGGGCGCGGTCGACGCGGAGCGAGACGCGCAATTGCGCCGCCTGCAGCCACACCGAATTGATGAGACACGTATATTCCCACTCTTTGGAAGGCGCCTTTCCGCGTGGCGGCCTCGGCACCGACGTTGTCAGAGCAGAGGCGCGCGCGCCTGCCCGCGAGCGCGTCGCTGAACGTGGAGAGGCCAAACGCGATCGCTAGAAGCTCGAGGGGCACCATCTGCGCGTCGCCCCTCTGCTTGAGATGGCGCAGAACGCAATCGGGGGGGCCCAATCGGAGTAGGAGGCCCGCCCGTCGAGGAAGAGCACAGCCGCAACGCGGGCCGGCGTGCTGCGCGCGTCGACAAAGAGCTGCGCTGCCTCGCGCTGGTCTGGTGCCCAGACACGGGTCTCGCAGAGCTCCAGCGCTAAGACTTCTGCCCACCATTCGAGTGCGACGCGCAGCTGCTGCGGCACCACCACGCCGCACTGCTTCGAGTGGGCGAACATGGGCCGGATGAGCGCGCGCCCTATGCGATGGAACATGCCCGAGCATGCCCACATCAGGGCGCCCGCAAGCTTTGCCGCGTCACCCGGCCGCTAAACGCCCGAGGAGAGCGCGTCGCCAATGCGACCGCGCCACTTCTTGACCTTGTCGGGCGAGGGGGTGCACGAGAAACCGCCGTGGTCTGCGCGGACCTGAAGGCCCAGGGCGACAAGCGGCATGCCCGCGGCGACCTTGCCCGCCGCGATTCAGAAGGGCCGAGGATGCAGCGCACGAGCCGCACGATGCACTCGAGCGCGTGCTCGGTGCATGCCGCGCGCTCGGCGCCAAAGAGGTCATCGACGAAACGCAGCATCGGAATGAACAGTGGGCGACGCACAAGGTGCGAAATGAGCGCGCCGACCCTCTCCCACGCACGCACGGACGCGACGGCGCCGAAGGGCATGGCCAAGTGCCCTGCCACATGGGCCACGCCCTGCGCGAGGAAAACGAAGAACAGGAACCGGCGATGCATCGGCATGGCGGGCAGCCTACGGAAGGCCGAGCCAATGTCGGCTTTGTAGAACATGATGCGTTCGCGCGTGCCCTGCGCCACGCCCCTCGCCACGCGGGGCGAAACTTCTCACCTGCCGAGGTGCGCCCGTTTACTTTCGCGCGAGTTAGATCGTCAACGGCCCGAACGCGTATGTCGCCATTGGACCGCGTTTGCACAACCCCGAAGCGCGGCGACAATACGTTTGCACTAAGGTCGGCCTGCTCAGCCGTGACAGGCTGGGTCACGCGACCCATGCGCGCTTCTTTGAAAGACTGCTGCAGCAGCGTCGCAGAATGAGCGTCCTCTTTGAGGGGCGCCAGCAACGCGCGGTTGGCTTGAGCGGCGCCCCCCAGCACGGTTGAGACCGGCTGCGCGTCGGGACGCTGCACAGGCACGCCGCTTCCCAAGACTGGGAGCGGGCCCACCGCTGGCGCGCCGCGGGGAACGGATTCGATGCACGCGGCGTCCTGGAAATCGGTACGAGCGGCGAGCGCTTCCATTAGCGGGCCGTTGACGCCAGTCGCCACCTTGCGCACGCCTGCACCGGCCCCTACATGCCAGCGGGCCACGTCGCCCGACGCGTGCAGCGCCCGCGCCTCAGCTTCAATGTCGCAGATGAAGCGCTCGCGTTCGGCATTGATCTGGTCCGATTGGCGCGCATTCGCCCAGTCCACTGCGGCCCAGACGTCTGCGCTGACGTCAACGGCTGGCTCGAAATCGACTTGCTCACGGCACGCGTCGTCGACGAATTGTAGCTTCCCCACATCGTCGGCGTCCACCTGGCGAGGCGCACGAGCGGTCCAGTCGGTCGCCGCCTGCGAAGCGGAGTGCGACATGCGACAATGCGGCCGCGCGATGCGCGCGGGGGCCTTCGTCGAGGACGTGCCGCGAGACCGTGGGCGCCGCCGTGCTGGGGGAGCTGGCGGCGCAGGAACGCGCCCCGACGGCGGCGCTGGTGGAGGCGGCGGTAGCCGCCCTCGCATTGCAAATAGACGCGACGAACAAAGTAGCCTCGAACGCGTCGGAGCGCAGCGAAAGCTGAACAACGGACCTGAACGCGAGCGCGAGGAACAAGCCGCGTCTGCGGCGGCCGCTGCAATATGATGAAGCGCGCGAGCCGAGCTGTCGGCCGTGTAAGTGCCCGCGCAATTTCGGCGCGCACCAGGCCAAGCAGCGCGCCGCATTGCTTTGCGAAGGTTGCGAAGATTGAGAAGGCATCGCGCCGATTATTGTTCGGCTAAATTCGCATGCACCGCGCGCCGACTATTGTTCGGCTCCCGCGCTGTCACTCTTGACGCCGCGCGAGCCCGCGCGCGACCGCGTGCTCTGCGCGCCCGCTGCTCCTTTTGCGCCCAGGAGCTGCGGCGCTAGGGGCGGGCCCTCTTGACGGCCTTCGGGGGCGTGCGCGGCCTGCGATTCTCCTCCCCGCCGCGATCCGCCTCGCCCCAGCTGTGCCCGCGGTGATCGCCCGCCGAGCCCCGGCTGTTCCAGCGCTTCCCCGACCATTGCGCGCTCTTGCCACCGCTCGCGGAGCCGTGGCCCTTCCCCGCGGCGGCTTTGCCCGTCGCCACCTGCGATCGCTCTGCGCGAAAGAATGCTGTTGCCCCGCGTGAACCGACGCGATGTGGGGCCTGGGCGCCCTTGTTGCCGCCCTTTGCCGACGTCTCAGCCGGCGCCGCCTTGGCCGCGGCCCCGTCGGCATCGTAGGCCTCCTCTGCGCGACTCAAGATCGCGGTGTCCACGCGCTTCGCCGCGCGATCTGCCTGCGCGCAACCGGCGGGGCCGACGCGGCGCGGAAACGCATCCGCAAGAAAACGCCTGCGGGCCGCGAAAGTCGGGTCGCCAGAGCGCGAGCGTTCCGCCCAATCTTTGCGGGCCTGCTCGTCATAATAGACCGCGAGCTGCACCCGCCGCTTGTTGCGGGCCGCCCCGAGGCCCGCCGCCATGCAGATGTCGCGATGGGCTCCGGCCGCGGCGTAGCTGAGCTGGCCAGCGGCGTGGGCGCCGACCGCGTAGCGACTCCACGCGAGGTGAAACTGGCTGAGCGTCATCATTACGCGCTTGGGCGACGCCTTCGCCCCCGTGGCCTCGCGCGAGGTGGTCGGCGGGGCGCGAGCGCGCGCGACTATGAGGCGCCGCGCCTGTGCCAAGATTTTCAGGCCCTCCGAAAGGTTAGCTTCGTCTTCGTCGGCATCGCGGAGCGCCCCGGCGAGGTGCTGCGGCAGCCACCTGGCTAGCTTCACGTTGACGAAGCCTTTTTTCGATGCCGCGCTTCCGCAGCATGGCCACTTCGCTGGCAAGCTCATCAACGAGGTCGGAGCTACGCCGCAAGCGTCGCGCGCAAAATGGCGCGCGCGCCCCGCCGTGGCGCGCCGCGCGTCGCCTGGGCAGGAGGTCGCTGGGCAAGCCTTCGAGGCTCGCGGTCTTGCGCGTGGCGTGAATGTCCACGTGGGCCGCCGCGGGCGCCTGCGACGCGACGGGCGCGACGTCGCGCGGCGGCGGGCGCGCGCTGTCGCGTCGGCGAGCCTCGTCCTTCTTTTGGAAAAACGCGAGGAGGGCGGCACTGGCGCCCCTGCTGGCCGATCCCGCGGCCGCCTGCTGCTGGTCCTTTGTCTCCCCCTGCGCGCGGGCGTGCCCGCGCGCGCCGCTCGCGCTGCGCGGGGGCGCCGACCTTCTCGCGCCCGGCCATCTTGATGGCCGCGCAGACGCAGCCGCCATCCAGATCGGCATTCTGGAAGCGGAAATCCTCAAACTTGGCCCTGGCCAGCTCTGGGGGCACAGTGATGCTCTCGGCTGCCAGCGCCGCTGCGACCGAGTCGAACCAGGCGGCCTCCTGCGCGCCCGCCCCCTCGACGCGCTCGAGAAAAGCGCGAAGGGTCTCCAGCGCGCCTTCGGCCATCGCGAAGCGGCGCGTTGCGTGTGCGCGCACAGCACAAGACTCAGCCGTTGCTGCGCTTGACGCTGACGGAGAGGTGGCGCGACGACGCGAAGGGGGCGCCCACGCTGCGGCGCAGGCCGTATTGGCCACGCGTGGCCACTCTGGGCCGACGGACAATATGCGCCCGCAAAATGACAAGCCGTCTTGGCCTGCACCAGAGCCGCCGAGCGCTGGGGCCGAGCGGGCCCGCGCACTAGCAAAGGCCGCATTGGCCCCGCACGGCCACTTGGGGCCGACGGACATTATGCGCCCGCGCGAATGCAAGCCGCATTGGCCTGCGCCGGCGTTGTAAGCCGATTGGGTTCAGGAGCAGCCAATCGCTTGGGCCGACTGGGCCCGCGCACCTGCGAAAGCCGTATTGGCCCCGCATGGCCGCAAAGGGCCAACGGACAATATGCGCCCGTATAATGACAAGCCGTATTGGCCTGCGCCGGAGCTCCTGCGAGGGCCGTATTGGCCCCGCACGGCCACTCGGGGCCGACGGGCAATGCGCGCCCGTGCGATAGCAAGCCGTATTGGCCTGCAGCGGCGTTGGAAGTGCGAAAGCCGTATTGGCCCCGCGTGGCCACGTGGGGCCGACGGACAGTGTGCGCCCGTATGATGACAAGCCGTATTGGCCTGCGCCGGATCACCTGCGAAGGCCGTATTGGCTCCGCACGGCCACTTGGGGCCGACGGACAATATGCGCCCGTGCGATGGCAAGCCGCATTGGCCTGCACCAGCGTTGGAAGTGCGACAGCCGCATTGGCCCCGCATGGCCTCGTGGGGCCGACGGACAATATGCGCCCGTAAAAGACAAGCCGCGTTGGCCTTCACCAGCGAAGGAACTAAGTGGGCCCCAGAAAGCCAAACGAGAAGCCACGCGGGCGAGCGTGGGCGCGAGGACACCAGCCGAGAGACCGCGCGAGAGCGGAGCCAGAGCGTGGGCCAGCCCACGCCAGAAAAGGGTAGTCCTGACCTCGATCGAGCCAGCAAAACAGACGAGGGGATCCTGTCGAAGAGGAAGATGGAAGTACCTGCGCCCGGCGGAGCAAGGAGCGAGGAAGGAACCTGCGCGGGGAGAAGAGAGCGGCGACCGGCGCGCGCGCGCGGCGGCGAACGACAAGCCAGACCGCCCCGACACGACGGCGAGAAGCCACGACGCGACACCCACGACGCACCGACAGACAGACGCGACACGACCAGCCAGACGACCACGACAAGAGGCAGAGCAGCCAGGAAGGCAGCCACGACAAGCGGCCACGACACGGCGACCAACGAACCACGACAGCAGCCAAGACACGACCAGACAAGCAGCCACGACACGACGGGCAGCCACGGACGCGAAAGCGCGCGCGCCGCCCGCCACGGCGGGACGCAAGCGCACATGCCTGCAAGATGCAAGCACCAATGCCTGCACACCGCACGACCCCGAGGCGCGCCGCGATCCGCCCCGACGCGATCCCCGCGGCGCGCCTGCACGGGGCGTTCGACGCGAAGCGAGCAGAAGAGCAAACGAGCAACGCGCATGACGTCGCTTCCCCCTCGCGCGCGCGGGCCCTTCGCGTGGGGCCGCGAACCGCCAGGCACATGCCGTCGCCCCCCCTCGCGCGCGCGCGGGCCCTTCGCGTGGGGCCGCGCGCCGCGAGGCACATGCTGTCGCCCCCCTCGCGCGCGCGAGCCCTTCTCGTGGGGCCGCGCGCCGCGAGGCGCAGGAAAGCGGGAGGCGGCCCGCGCGCCCTGTTCGCCCGCCGGCGCGCGGGCCAGGGGCGGGCGCGAAATTTGTGCCCGCGCACAACGCAGCACAAGCGAGCGCGCGCGCTTTCGATGGTGTTGGGCGCCCACGAAAAGGGTTCCTTGTTCAGCGCCCCGACTGTAGACCGCGACGCGCCAGGCGCGATTATCTCCCGGCCTCCGCAGGTGACGTTGGGCCCTCTGGCTGGCGCGTCGGAGCGATCGGGCCTCCCGCTGTGCGGGGGGGATCTGCTCCAAGAGGCAGGATAGGTCAGCCTTGAATCGAGAAATCGGGTCGAACGTCAGTGTGCGTCGGATCGGGCCGCGTCGGGGATCGCGGGGAGGTCGAGGTCGAGTCGGATCGAACTGGCCGAAATCGATATCGAATCGGATCGATCGGATCCAAACAGGTCCTAACAGGGGCGTGCTGCCGCGGAGCGCTATCGTCAGGAAAGGCGCCAGGAGGCCGCAGAGGGAAGCTGCCGGGGCACTCGCAGGCGAAGTGGCCCTTCCGAGAACTTGCAGAGGCTGCGATCGACTCAAAGCAGCACCACCCCCCGCCCACCCACCCAGCCAGGACCCCTGGCCAGGACCCCTGGGGGTAATGGTGGTGGTTTGGGCCCCAAGAACCCCGCAACAAAAAATACACACACCACCCCCTGGAGTTAGGTCGGGCATGACAGGCGGATTTTCGACGAAAAATAAGAGATAGTCAAACAATACCCCAAAAGTGCTGATAAGTACAAACAAGTAGTAGCCCGACTGTTCTTTCGCTATTTTTGGATTTCCCCCCTGTAGAAGGACAGGCCCGACTTAACCCTGGATGGGGTCCTGGCTGGGGGACGGGGGTGGGTTGCGCCGTCCTCATCAACGACGCTGTGGAACTGCTGGCGGTCACCACCCGGCGAAGGTGCGCGCACAGCTTCCCCCCGGCCTCCACCCGAACAGGGCCTCGAGAGAATGACTGCGCACGGCACGGCCTGCAGAAGAACCCCACACCCGGAGTGTGAAACGGCTCGTGGGGAGCTGGCCTCGCTCCCCCCTGCCAGACGAGCGCGTCCCACTGCTCGCAGGGTCGCTACGCAGAAACGGCCTGGATCCCCCGCGGGGGATCTGCGAGAAATTGCGCGAGAGCAGACATGCGTTTCTGTCGGGCGTCTGCGAGCAGGCACTCTGCGAGCAGTGAAAAACGCGCTCGGCGATGTCTGCGCTGCGGCGGGCCCAGGCCGCGGCCTCCCCCCTCTGTAGCAGCGCTGCAGCACCGCCGCCGGAGGGCCGAGGCCGGGCTCGAGCGGGCGCCGCGGCGGGAGGCCCCTCGCCGATGCCCCCGGGGGCAGGCCACTGCGCCCGGACGCGCGGGAACTAATTAGAGCTGCCAACGCTTGAGGACGCGCGCGCCCGGTCTGGCGGAGGCCTCCAGCGCTCCATGGGGGCACGATTGTTGTGCACCACCTCCGCCAACAGGCTGGTCTGGCACCAAGAGCCGTGGAGCGGGGGTTGTGCGCAAAAATGGCGTCCCCTGGGGACGCGAGTTTTGCACACCACCACCCCCGAACGGGCTGGTCCAGCACACAGTATGCGCGCGGGGGCGACGGGCATGGATCGGCGAGTCTCCCCGACTGCCCGCTGGAGAACCACTGGAGGTTGGAGATGTGGGGCTGCACCCACCAAGAAATCGTGTCTCGCGTTTCTTGCCGTGCGCGGCGTGGGCGCTCGGCTATTCGCGAGTGGCCTCGTCCGCCTCCTCCAGCTCCTCCTCCTCCTCCCTCCCCTCCGCCTCCCGCTTGCTCACACAGTGGTTCCCACAAGGATTTCCGCAACGGCTGGAAAAGCATGTGGCCTAAGCTCCGCCGCCGGAGGCACGGGGTGTGGTGTCCGCAGGTCCCTTGAGCCCTCCGTCCTCAGTGCTCGCAATTGCACATTCAAAAATCGAGAGCGGCCAAGAGGGGGGTGTCCAAGACGGGGGGGTGCAAATCATGACCGGCGGCACGTGCGCGGCCCAGCGGGGGGGCCAGGGACGTGATGAACCAAGGAGAGGCGCCATGAGATCTGGGGAAAAATCATGGCCCCCGCCATGATATCCCCCCCCCCCCCTAGTCGTCACCCCCCTCTGCTCCGCCCCCGAAGAGAAAGGCCCGGACCACAGACTGCCAGCTTTCCCGGGCTGCCCGCGTGCAGGGGCGCGTCAGCGCATGACGCTTTCGGAGCCGAGGGGGCACAGGAACGGGCCGAGGGGCCCACAGGATGCGCCCAGGGCGGTCCGAGCGGGCCCCGGGTCGACCCAAGGGCGCTCTCCAAGAGAGCTCCACGGCGGCCCGAGAGGCCCCCCAAGATGCCCCAAGAGGCACCCCGAGAGGCCCTCCGGGTGGCCAACATCGTCGATTGCCTTGGGTGAGGTCTTCTAAAGAGAGTTTGAAGGATATCGCATTTGTGGGACCCCGACGCTCCAAGATGGCCCCAAAAAGCACCGAGAATCGCCCCTGGAGGATCCCAAATCAGACTCCAGAAGGCACCCAAGAGGCCCCGACAGGCAAAGATACTCCCAACACCGTCTCCAAGAGGCTTCCAAGAGGCCTCCCGAGAGATCCCACAGGCATACCAGAGGCCTCTGACATACAACCTAGGTGCGGTGGCGGGATGGGCCGAAGGCACTAGACATACATGGTCCTGGGTCGAGGGTTCACAACCCCCCGCCTCAGATGGGATGGGTCTCAGGGTTCCCCAGATGGGATGGGGGGGGACGGCGGCGACGACGCCGACGCCGACGCCGACGCCGCCGACGCCAAACACTCATCGCAATCGCCGCCGCATGGGATCTGCAAACCAAGTTGCGGCTGGCTGGGTGGGTGGGATGATTGCGCGAGCTCTGGAGTGGTCAACTCAAAATTTTCAAACTTCAAAGAAAGGATAAGCTCCTCCCCCTCCCACCGGGCTCATCGAGTCGCCGTGTCACACTGCAATGTACATATCATTATGCCTCGCCGTGCATTTTCCATGAACTCCGATCATCCAAGTCCATACGGGCATCGCCCCCCTCTCCTCTCTGTTTAGGACTATCATGCGCGCGCTCACATAAAATATCTTTTCAAGAACCCCTTAAAAAACGCATCGCACGAAATTCACACGCGCGCACATGTCGAACGCATACCAAACACATTGGTTCTACAAGCGATTCAACATACAAACAATCATAGCCGCAAGCTTTCCATCATCAACCTTGATTTCCTGCCCGCACGCAGTTGCTGTAATCATATAAGAAAATGGATTTCGCAATAATGTCGGGATGCAGCAAATTCATCTCGCCATGCGGTGTATCCGCGTTGATGTTGCCTGCGCCCAGTGCGTGAATAATGTCAATATCACCATGCGGGCCATGTGCACACGCCGCCACGCGCGCGGATCCAAGTCCGCCCGAAACCATCGGTCCTTGAAACTTTCCAGCACAATGTTGTTCAAGCTGTGCGACAACAAACACTGCGTTACAACAGAAGCCCGCCAAATGTGTTGCGTTTCGGCGCGCGCATTTCTCCAGTATCACCCTCATCAGCGCCACCGCACCGCCGTTACCGTCGCCGCCACTGCCGCCGCCATAACTCACACCTATCGCCGACACATGGACATCATCATCGTCATCGTCGTCAACAGCATGGGTGCTGTTATTGACCTTGCCATCGTCGTCGTCATTATCGCCCCCATCATCGCCATTATCACCACCACTGTGGCCGCTGTCCATGTCTAATGATACCTCGCCCGCCCGAGTCACCGACCTGCACTGGAGTGCCCGCGCGCCGGCGCAGCCTTTGAGACGCGCTGGGAAGTTTCCATCGGTCAGCGTCGTCGTGGCCGCATCGGTTGTACCAAACCAGCTGCTCGGTCTGCGCGCGAGCTTGCGCGAGCTCGCGCATGCACAGATGAGCCAACCATTGCCACATAGTCACCGTAATCGCGGGGGTATGGATTGTGCAAAACAAGTTGCGGGCGGGAGGGTGGGATGTTTGTGCGAACATTTGAGTTGACGATCTCAAGTTACGCAAGGTGTCTTGACCCCAGTCGACATGACAGCTCTTTGAGGTCCACGCTGAGGTCATCAAACAACTACCAGCAAAACAATAGTAATCAAACGGACCATGCATGTGCACGGGGAGTGCGATACTGAAGGGGCCCCAGGACACACAAATAAATGCACACAAATAAAAGGGTTCTCAATCTTTTCCTATATTCTCTGGGTTTTTGTCTTCCCCCCACTTCCCATATTTTCCAATATTTTCTTGGGAGTCGACGATCAATTGTGTCTGTGTTTTTCTTTCCCTCCTGAGATACACATGTGAAATGCACGGGCCTCGCGAAAGTTCTTCCCACCCAAAAGATCATATCAACCGAAGGTCCACCCATCGGCGCTTGTGATCTTGCAAGCTGTTGCGAAGCGAAAGAGTTGAAGCCTTCCAGACTTACACAGGTCTGGCGCAACACTTTAGAAGAGGCAGCGCACCAAAAACGTCAGCTCTCCGCTGCTACCAACTGCGTTGACGAAATACGGGATCTGAAACCCAGTTTGATCTATGGCAGACGCTCTACTATGAAAGCGTCAAACTAACTTAAAGTCTGCGCATAGTTACAACATGTCAGACGCAACACTTCTGCAACACATCCTCGGCAATCCAACTGGGGCACGCTCACTGGTACTGCGGCGAAACATCGCTGCCGCAAGGCCTCCCGCCGCCCGACGACGCCGGCTTCCGCGCCCCACTGCGAGCTGCCGATTGCTTCTTCTGCCTCGGCTTCGCTCCAGCCTCTTGGGCATCCCCAAAAGCAGACCCTGCAAGCCAGCTCTACGTGCAGAGCTTGGCTGGTCCAGTGCACCCGCCAAACACAGCAACAGACATAGCAGGACACGTCGTCGTCGTCGTCGTCGTCGGGCGTCGTCGTCGGGCGGCGTCGTCGTCGTCGTCGTCGTCGTCGTCGGGCGGCGTCCTCGCCGTGCCCGTCTAGGGGGACCCTCCGCGCCCCTGCCGGCGGCGGACACACCTCCCTTTTGGCAAACCTCCCTCTAACGAAAACGGCCCGGGACCGAAACCGACGGGCCTGGGCCCGCGCAGACGACGGCCGCGGCGCCCTCTCGCGGACCCAACACGGCCAGCTCGCTCATCGACGCGTCTTGGGCGGGGGCAAGGGACCTGTAAAGCGTACCCACCGCAAAGCGTACCCACCTTCCTTAGTTCGGGAAGGTGTTCCGCATTTTTTGGAATGCTATTCCGCGCAGTATTCTGTGCGTACCGTTTCATGGACCTACTCACGCACGGTCGCCAGTCACGCAGGGGGGCTATGTCAATTCGCTCAACCCCGTGGCGCGGCCCCAGGGGCCACCGAAACACGCGGCACATATTCTTTGCAGCGTGCGTGCCAGCTTGTAAACGCTAGAACACGCGTGTGAGTTCCACTCGGAAATATTACACTGCGCAAGCACAAGTGCACTTCTGTTGACGTTTTCTGACACCCGCGCAACCCCAACGCGAGGGGAAGGGGGAAGGGGGAAGGACTGGGCGGAAGGAGGGAGGACAGAGGACGGAAAAGGGAGCAGGGAAGGAGAAGGGAGGGAGGAGGGAAGACAACGAGGTTGTCGAATCTGCCACGTGCGACGCCCACGCGGGCCTGCGGCTGGCTTGTCGCCGCGCGCGCTGGCGGGCGCTGCGGCCTGCGCCTGAGCCCCAAGACAAAAGCAATGCCATCGGGTCTTGGGCCGACCTGGTGGCTCTGCGGTCTCCTACGGCGCCTTCGGGGGATTCCTGAAGGCCTCCTCGCCCCTCCCACAGGTTCGTCCCCTGGAGCCCGAGGGCCGTTGCCTCGGTGGAAGAGGACCCCACAGGGCTCCAGGCGAGTGCCTGCTTCCCTGGGGCCACCTCCCAGAGCCCCTCCCGCGCCGCGGACCCCGTCCCCGCGAGTCCCAGAACAGTGTTCCTGGACTCGCGGAATACTTGCCCGCCGGCTGGTTTGGGGGGTACGCTTTACTGGTCGGTTCGCCGCCCAGACCCTGGTGGGTACGCTTTCCTGGTCTGTTCCCCGCCCAGACTGGGGTGGGTACGATTTCCTGGCTTGATCGCCGCCCATGGGGGGCGGGATCCCTGTAACCGTCCTTTCAGCGAGCCGAGGCCTGGGTGGGTACGCTTTGCTGGTCTGTTCCCCGCCCAGAGAAATAGCGTCCCCTGGGTACGCTTTGCTGGTCTGCTCGCTGCCCAGGGTCGTGGGTACGCTTTCCTGGCCTGTCCGGCCTCCAACACAAACGCCCCGGAACAGTGTTCCGTCGAGCGCGGAACACTGTTCCGCACGGAGGGGAATTCAGGCCCCCTTCCGCAGGGGCCCTGCCTCCAGGTCACACGGACCCCGAGGAGGACCCCGAGCCCCCTGAGCATGCCAGGACGCGGGCCCCCGAAGCAGCTCCAGAGACACAGCCCCAAACACCAGGGACGCAGGATGGGGGGGGGTGAGGGGCGGAGTCGGACTCTGGAAGGACGGAAGGAGGACGGAAGAGGGGACGAGGAAGAGGGAGGAAGAGAAAGGAAAAGAGGAAGAGGGACGAAGGAAGGAAGAGGGGGGAGGAAGGAGGGAGGAAGAGGGAGGAAGAGAGACGAAGGAGCGAGGAAGGAAGACGGGAAGAAGAAGGGGGAAAGAGGGAGGGCTGACGGAGGGAGGGAGGGAGGGACTGAAGGGCGGAGGGATGCAGAGACGGAGAGAGGATGAAAAAGAAGGTACGCGTTGCACTCACAGCCGCGCGCGATATGGATACGTGGGCACACAGATAGCGTCCAAGCCATGGCTGGATTCCAAGAGTGTCGATAGGAGCTGTCGAGCGATAGTGTTGTAGGATGTCCGGCTTCCGCCCTCTGTCAGCCGCTTCTCTTCAAAAGGAAGGGGAAACCCACCACCCCCCAACGAAAAGCCAGATGGACGGACAACTAGAGTTCCCGTCTACCCACAAAGATGATGAAACGCAGGTAAGCAATCAGTCGCTCTACATATGATGTATCAATGGGCGACACTCCACACGTGGGTACGGTTTACTGGCTCACTTTGGGTGGGTACGCTTTACAGGTTTGATGTTGCCTCCCTAGCGTCAGGGCAGGGGGTCTATCGACCTCCGAAGCATAGCAGGATACGTCGTCGTCGTCGTCGTCGTCGTCGTCGTCGTCGTCGCCGTCGGGCGGCGTCCTCGTCGTCGTCGGGCGGCGTCCTCGTCGTGCCCGTCCAGAGGGCCCCCCGCGCCCCGCTTCGAGGGGCTCCCCGCGCCTCTGGCCGCGCCGGCCGGGGCGCGTCCGGGCCCGCGAGGGCGCGGCGGCCGCCCGCGCGCGGGCGGGAGGGCGGCCACCTCGTCGGGGGCGAAGGGGGCTCGCGGGCCGCGGGCAGATCGCGACGGGAGGCTCCACGAGGACGTCAGGACGTTTGGAGGCCCGGAAGTGGGCACCGACGCCGAGGCAGGGGGCTGCCTCCACCAGTGGGGGAGGTGATCCTGGATTTCGGTGCTGGTGGCACTAGTTCGGAAGCCAGAATATTGCCACCATCGCCGAGATCGGGACCTTCTTCCCTCGGAAGCCAGAATATTGCCACCATCGCCGAGATCGGGACCTTCTTCCCTCGGTGGAGGAACACCGCCGATCTTGGTGTTGGCGTCAACCTCCTAGGCGTGCGAGGACGCGCGCAGCCGAGCCAGCGCCGAGCCGGGTCGGCCAGGGCCCTGTCGCGAAGAGCCTGGCCGGCCCCTCGGTACATAGCTCCACAGCCCGGGTCGGCAGAGGGCGGAGCGAGGGAATCGGTCCCGCGCTGGGTGTGGCTAAAAGTGCCCCTGGCCAGCGGTGCACCAGGATTTCGCCAAGGAGGCCCCCACGGCCTCCAGGGCACCCCGCACGAGGCCCAGAGGGCCCCCGGGGGCTCCAGGATGGGCGAAAAGCTGGGCAGGGCAACGAGCTCTGTACACCGACGCTTTTTCCGACCCTGCGCTGAAATCCGCACAGGAACGCGGACCGTGCCGTTTTTTTACCAATGCCGTTTTGCCGTTTTTTTGCCGGTTGCGGCGCCGTTTTTGTACTGGTTTCGTCGCCGTTTTTGGACCGGTTCCGGCTCCGGTTCCAGTCCTGGAGCCGTTTCTTTGCCGTTTCCGGTCGCCGTTTTTTTGCCGTTTCCATTTTCAAGGGACATTTTTTTGGAAACGGTGAAAAAACGGCCCTGTCGTTTCCGGGGCCCACTAAGGCCAACGGTGCACCAGGATTTCTCCAAGGAGGCCCCCACGGCCTCCAGAGCACCCCGCACGAGGCCCAGGGGGCCCCAGGGGCTCCAGAGTGGAGCGAGAAGCTGGGCAGGGAAACGAGCTCTACATATACACCGCCGCTTTTTTCCGACCCTGCGCTGAAATTCGCACAGGAACGCGGATCGTGGTGTATACGGGATCCTGGTGTATGTTTTTTTCGCTGTTCCCCTGGGACAACGGGGGAGAAGTGTGCACCACACCGCCCCGACGTCGTCCCCGACCCCCGAAACGTCGTGGGATGGAAACGAAACTCGCCGCTGGTAAGGTAGATGTTCCAGTCTCCGGACTGGGGGCACGCGACTACCATGCGTGCGGTTTGCGAAGGGTGCGGCTTGCCTCCCGTCAGATCTGCCCCTCCCGCCCCCGGGAAACGGATGACGCTGTCACCCAATGCGACCGAATCGCAGGACACTGCCGCTCCTTCTAATATAAAGTGGAGCACTCGAGGAAGACGGTGTCGCTCGAAACGACGACAAATGTGACACTGTCTCTCACAAAGGCCCCGGAAAAGCCGCCACAAAGCAACTTGCAGACCGCCAGGGGGCGCCCTCGGCAGCCCCGGCCACGTGGCCAGGAGGAGGCGGAGGAGGAGGATGATAAGGAGGATGATAAGGAGGAGGCGGAGGAGGAGGAGGAGGGGAGGAGGAGGAGGAGGAGGAGGCGGGGAGAGGGGAGGAGGAGGAGGAGGAGGAGAGGAGGAGGAGGAGGAGGAGGAAAAGGATGAGGAGGAAGAGGGACGCCCTCGGCAGCCCCGGCCGCGTGGCTCACGGGCCCCGGATCGGCCAGGGGGGAGTGGCCAGGCTCCAGTCAGCGCCGGCCCCCCGTGCCGTGGGCTGGGGGCAACGATGATCGTGGGGGGGGGGCGTCTGGCACAGGGGGGGGATGCATCTACCTTCAGGTCGGGCCTGTCCCCCCACAGGGGGATTTTGGGCGGAAACTTCAAAAAATACTACAAACAAATGAACACACTAATCAATACACACAAATAAAAATATTCCCCATATTTTCCAATATTTTCTGGGTTTTGTCTTCCCCCCACTTCCCATATTTTCACATATTTCCTGGGGATCGACGATTAATTGTGTCTGTGTGTTTTTCCCCCTCCTGAAAAATACTCCCAAATTTCCCATCGACAAATGATGGAAAATCGTCCCCGGACCATGTTTTGAGTAGTTTTGAATATTCCCCCTGCACAGGGACGGGCCCGACTTGAACCCACCTGGAATCGGCGATACATCGCCGACAGATCGGCGGTGTGCCTCCGAGAACGAAGCCGGACCTTCCTGGGCAGGTCCGGTCGGGCCATCGAGCCCCTATCTAGGCGATCCATGGGCGACCGGGGGTCGACGCCTCCCCACCCATGCCTGTCCTTACGTCGGGCCTGTCCCCCTACCGGGGGAACACTCAAAAGTAGTAAAAAGATAGTCTGGGGACCCTTTTTTGAGTATCTTTGGGCAGATTCTTTATTTCTCATCCATTAAAGTCCCTCTGTAGGGGGACAGGCCCGACCTGAGCCTATCCCCCCCCCTGTCGTTGCCCCCGACGAGCCCCGAAGAGCGCATCCCGGGGCCAGACCCGGCGGGCGCGGCGGGCCCGCAGGAGCTGGGGCCGCAGCGCCCCCCTCGTCGACCACCGCAAGGAGGGGGGCAGCTCGCCGCGACCCAAAACCAGTCTCCGGGATGGACTTTCAGGGAGCATCGTCCCTTCGTCCTCGTGCTCGGCGGTGGACAGGCCTCCCTTTAGAGTAAGCCTCCCTTCAGCGAAAACGGCCTGGGTCCGAAACCGGACCTGGGCCCGCAAAAGTGACGGCCGCGGCGCCCTCTCGCGAACCGAAAACGACCAATTCGCTAATCGACATGTCAGGGCAGGAGGTCTGTCCACCCCCGAAGCATCGTCCCTTCGTCCTCCTCCTTCCCTAGAAAAAGAAAAAACGGCACAAACATAACCTTTTGGCGCTCCGCGCAGATTTCTTGGATCTGCGCCAGAGCAGATCCAAGATATCCGCGGCGTGAGCGAGGGGGGGAAGTGAGAAGGGGCGGGCCTTCTCAGAAAGCTCGGAAGTCCCCGGGCCTTCTGAGAAGTTTTCCAAGCCTTCCCCGCAGGCGCACACGAATGTCTCAGGAGGCGCGAGGGCTTCTGAGAAGTCCCGCCGCCTTCTGAGCAGGCCTTCTCCTTCTCATTTACCCCCCCCTCGCTCGCCGCCGATTGACGGCCTCGGGGCCCGAACGCGGCCCACCGGGCCGAGATCGAGGAACAGGGCGCCGGCAGACAGAAGCAGATCACCGGAGCTCTGGGGATCGACCCGGCATTTGGACGCCCGAAACGGGCACGGAAAGCATGGGCACAATGCCCAACAACAAATGTTGCCCCAAACCAGCAGCGGCCGCTGTTGGGCAGGCGGCCTCCTGTCTCCAAGGGACACAGGCCGCAGCGGCGTGGACAGCGAGTCCTGTTCAAAATGAACAGGAGCTGCTGTTGGGCATTGTGCCCCTTCCTTCCTTCCTGTCGGGCGAGGGCCTTTCTGCCCGCCTCCGAGGACCTCCGCAGCAGCATGCGGGCGAGGGACTCCCACCTCTGCGCCCGGATCTTGGAGAAGGCCTGCGGTGCGTCCGGCAGGAGAAGGAGAAGGAGGAGGAAGAAGAGGAGGAGGAAGAGGAGGAGGCGGAGGCGGAGGAGGAGGAGGAGGAGCAGGAGGAGGAAGAGGAGGAGGAGGAAGAGGAGGAGGAGGAGGAGGAGGTAGCCATCTCCCTCGCCGCGCCGCGGGGCCGCTTTTGGAGGCCCGCGCGGACTTCTCGGATCG
>CAUYUJ010007002.1:998002-1013002 GCA_963575745.1 Prorocentrum cordatum
CCTCCCCCTCCTCCTCCTCCTCCTCCTCCTCCTCCTCCTCCTCCTCCTCCTCCTCCTTCTCGGCGGCACCTCGGGGAACACAACACGCAAACTTTCGGAGGTCCGCGCGGAGTGATCGGAGCGGCGCTCTAGGCCCCCCCTGTCGGCGCCGCCGGCGCAGCCCCTGGCGGGCTCCGCGCGCCAGCGAGGGGCTGCCAGCGCCGAGCCACGGAACCCGCGCGGGCCTCAAAGGGTTTAGGCTTATGCCATCGCCTGCTCCTCGATGCGGTGCTCGAGCTTTCCAGGCGGTGTCTCCGGTGGAGGCCCGCGTGGGGCTCCGCGAGCGCGGAGGTCGCGCACTGGGCAGCACGGTGCCGAAGGTGCCGAAGTACAGTCAGGCCGCATAGTAAGGAGGCACGTTGAGGAGGTAGGGGCCTGGGAAGGCAACGTTGACGTCTTTCGAGCGGGGCTTGCCAGCGAGAATCGCCAGGGACGGGCCGAAGGGGCAAGGATGCAGGGGCAGCCTTGGAAAATTGCTCATCCTTGCTATGCGGCTTGACTGTAGTCGATGTCCGACTCGATTTCTTACTCGAGATATAAAGAAAAGCTCGACAAAGAAAACTCTCTCGGGAACACCCGTGCACCGTGCTGAACTAGAGGCCTCCTAGATGGGGTCGGAGTAGATGGGGTCGGAGAATCGCGCCGCATCGGCGACAAGTCGGCGATGAATCGGCGATGCACCGGCGATGCACCGTCGAGGTCGGCGATGCATCGGCAACGGTGACGTGAAGCAAAGCGGGCTGCATATCGAGCCGCATCGGCGATGTATCGGCGATGCGGCGCGATCCTCCGACCCCATCTAGGAGGCCTAGAACCCGTGCGCCGTGCTGAACTTACTGGGCGGGCGACGGCAACTGGTCCTGAGTGGCACAGCTCCTGGAGTTTTTTTTCTCACCGCCGCGGGGGGCCCTCCCTGGGGCCCCCGGGGACCGCTCCGAGAACGGCTCGGCAGAGAGGCCCATTGAGACACAAACAGATTCGCAGAAATCCCCATACTTTTCCATGGTTCCTGGGCGTTCGTCTTCCCCCTCCACTTCCACCATTTTCCCACATTGTTCCATTTTGTCCAGGGGATCGAATTTTATTGGCGTCTGTGCTCACTCTGCCCTCCTATGTCGGGAGCGGCCAAGAGGGGTGCGTCCAAGAGGGGGGGGCGCAGATCATGGCCGGCGGCATGTGCGCGGCCCAGGGGGGGGGCCCTGGACGCATTGAAAGAAGAAGAGGCGCCATGAAATCTGGGGAGATATCATGGCCCCCGCCGTGATATCCCCCCCCCCTAGTCATCACCCCCCTCCTTGGCCGCCCCCGACCAAGTCAGGACGGGAGGCAAGTCTGGGATGGAGGGCCCCTGTGTCCGGGTCCCCGCTTCCCTCGGGACCCGCTGCCCTCCATGCCAACCTCAGGGCGAGACGCGTGCACAGGGGAGCAAACCATGACATGAAGATGAAACTCGGAGGTCCGCGCGAGTTCCTCGGATCGACGCTGGGGCCCCCGCTCCCTGGCGCGCGAGGCGCGTCGGGGGCGGCGCTGGAGGCGTCGCGACACCTTGTCGCGTCTTGCTCGGGAGGATTGGCGTGCCACTGCTCGAGGGAACACACCATGACATAAGCATAACCACTCGGACGGACGCGCGAATTCTTCGGATCGACGCGGGGCTCCCCAGGCGAGTCCCCAGACTATGTTTTTTGACAATTTTTGAACATCCCCCCTGTAGAGGGACAGGCCCGACTCGACATCATCAGTGCCCCTCACTCCTCTGAAGCCTTCCCCCTTCCCTCCCCCGCCCCACTGAAAGAACAGTGGCGAGCCTGAGCGACGTAGCTGCACGCCCCCGCGCAGATGCTCTGGATGTGGTGATGCTGGGCGGCGAGCGCCATCTCGCTGGCCGCAAGCGCCAGCACGGGCCACCAGCAGGCGAGCTCGCCTGGGAGCGAGAGGGGGGTGATGGGGGCCCTGGGACCTTCCAGGGGCCCCTCTGGGGAGCAGTGTCGGCGCCTTCGTGGGGAAGTCTTGAGAAGGCTCGGGGCTTCAAGGGACCTCCGTCGCCGTATTTGGGGACCTGAGAGCTTCGACCATCTAGAATGAGTTCGACCAGTGCGTCTCTACAATGGTTTCGACCATCTGACCCTCTCTGGGGCCTCTCCTAGTCACAGCTGGGTGCCTCTCTTGGAGCCTCTGGAGCCTCTCTGGCCTGGCCATTCTCGGGGTTCTGGTACACTTGCCGGGACACTCCTGTGATAGGCCGTCTCGGGCCAACCATCTTGGGCACATCTGGGTGCCCTTTGGGGCCGTGCTGTGGCCCTCCCTGGACCGTGTTGTGCCACACCGAGAACCATCCCGGGCGGTCCCTGAACCAACTTGGGCACAAGACCAAGGGAACCGTAAACACTGAAAACGCATGCTCCATACTCTCCATACTGTCCCCCAGAGAGGTACATCATCGGCCTGACCTAAGGAACGATAAATAAGGAACGAAGCCCCTTTTGTGGCTACCTACCTAACCACCCCAACCCAACCCGAAGACCCGAATTTGACCCGAATTTCGGGTTGGGGGGGGTACGGGTTCCATGTGTTTTATCAACGTTCCCCGACCCCCCCCCACTGGAAATGGAGGGCAAATTGAGGCCTTCGGGTTGGGTTGGGGTGGTTTGGTAGGTGGTGATTTTGTGCCCAAGGAATAACGCTTGAGGAACGGTAAATAATGTATAGCGCATAAGAAAGGACACATGGCATATGCAAACTTAAGGAACGACCGAGCCCCTCTTGAAAAGTAAGTGTTCCTTATTCAAGCCGCTCACTGTACTCGAAACAAGCGCGCGCTTCGCGCGCTTATAGGTTCTGGCCAGGCACAGGCTCAGGATTCGCAGTGGAACGAAACAAAGGGGAAGGCCAGCACGGAGGAGAAGGGAGGGACACGCAGGGCTAGGAGTGACGGGGAGGAGGAAACAAGGAGGCGGGGGGGGGCGGCGATCTGTCTGAGAGTCCTCGGGAACACTTTGGAGCTCCCTAGACGGCTTCTCGGGGCCCACGGGGGGGCCCGTCAGGTCGTCGACGGCGCGGCAGGAACGGCTTCGGGGTTGTCCAGAGCAGTCTGCGGGCCGTCCGGATGAGGTCGTCTAGACATTTCGGGTCGGGCGAAAGGGGGGGATAGCAGAGGGGGGGGTTTGAGAATCAGCTCACGTAGCTGGCTTTCCCGGCGCCTCTCGGCGCCGGAGGCGGCCATGTATCGAGGAATGGGCTCCTCGGCGAGGCCGAAACCAGCTGCATGCAGCAAATTTCGTAACCCCCCCTTTCCCAATCCCCCCCTTTCGTTCGGCCCGAGACATGACTTGCGGTTCTGGTCCCGTGGTGGGAGGGCGCTCAGGCTGTCTAGGCCTGCCACGGCCGGGAGCTGTTGCTTCGCGTGCCGCCCCGCTCCGCGGGCCGGGAAGCTCGGAGCGGCTCGGGACGTTGACGCCGGGGGGCCGCGATAGCGTGTCGCACCGAAGCGCGGTTGGCAAGAACCAGCGGAGCGACACGCTATTCGGAAGTTCTCGATCGTACATAGTCTCAGGCCGCTGTGGGGCCGTGCTGGACTCGCGTGGGGGCTGCAGCGGGCCTCGCTAGAGTGCTGCCTCGGGCGGCCCGAAAACTGTGCTGAACGCTCCACGGTCGCGGAATCGCCACCTTCGAACAAGCAATTGTAGACGCGTCGATTAGCTTGAGCCTCCTGGAAGACTCTGGGAATCCCTCGAAGGACCCGTTTGGAGTCTTCGCGCAATCTCGGGCGGTACATCCGTTGCGGGGGCAAACGTAGGGAATCTCTGGGGGAATCGGAATCGAGAGTCACTGGCCAGCGAACGAAGGGCGCTCCTAGCGCCGCCCTGACACATCTTGGGGCCATCTGCGTCTCCCGTCCCTGCCTACGGCGACCGCGGCCCGCATGAAGGGAAAAATAAGTGTCTGGGCTTCCCCTTTCCTTCATGATGCCTCCCCCCCTCTCTTGTCCGCTCCGCTTGCCTCCCCACAACGTTACGCTCCTATCCCAACCTTCCCTTCCCTCTCTAAGAGGAGTGCGTCATTACTCACCCTGGCATTCGAGTAAGCAAATGCACGCAGGCAGCGCGCAACCTATGGCGCAAACAATAGGAGGCCGCTGTATTCTCGGCGGCCGAACGCACAGCCTATGACGCAACCAGCAGGGAACATGTTTATCCTTGGCGGCCGAGCGCGCAACCTATGGCGCAACCATTAGGAGGCAGTTTTATTCTCGGCGGCCGAGTGCGCCCTATGGCGCAACCAAGAAGAAGCAGCAGCTTCAATCTCGGCGACCGAGCGCGCAACCCATGGCTAAACCACTAAGAGTCAACGGCCGAGCGCATTATATGCTCGGCGGCCGCCACCAATCGAAGGCCGTTACACACAGGTCAGCAATTGAGAACCCCCCTGGGTCAATCGATCGCACCGAAACGAAAATAATAGTTCGCGAGGGAAGATTGAGCAAATCGATATCGTTAGCACCGCAGAAAACCAAAAACATAAATTATCATTCCCAGCCCCCCGCGACGGAAATCTACATCCACCGCAAAAAAAATAAGCATTCCCCGCCCTCCACACCCGCGACTGACTTCTATAACGAGTAAGGATGACAGTGATGATAATGATACATACGTACTCCTAGGGCGTGCTAGAAACAATCTGATATAATGAGGAGGAGGAGCAGGGGTGAGGAATGATGATTGAGGAGTGAGGAGTATGGAATCCGGAGCGAGGAGCAAGGGCGAGGAGGAGTGATGGGTCCGTCCTCCGTCCGCCATCATCCGTCCTGCTACGGGGAACAGCGGATGGCGGACGGACTTCACACTCCCCACCCTCCTCGCATCCCACTGTTCATTCCTCACTCCTTACGCCTCCTCCTCCTCCCTCCTCCTCCTCCTCCTCCTCCTTCTCCTCCTCCTCCTCCTCATCCTCATCCTCGTCCTCCGCCCTCCCCACCCTCCCCCTCCTCCTCCTCGCCTTTCCTCCTCCGTCCTGCGCCCTCCTCCCTCCTGCCTCCTCCCCCCCCTCCCTGAGGAGGAGTGAAGCATGCGGCGCGAGGAGGAAGAGGGGGAGGGAGGGGGAGAAGGTGGGGGCACGGGGGAAGGGGGGGGGATGGAACGAGGAGAGAGGGGGCGGTGGAGCATTGGAATGATGGATTAAGTGTTGAAATGTTTGGTTTCTTTGTTTGTTTGTTGTTGTTTCCCTGTGTTTTTTGTTTTTATCGGCCGTCGGTCTTTTTTGTTTTTGTTTGTGTGTTTGTCCATTGTTCTTTGTTTTGAACCCCTTCCTCCCCCGTCCACAATGAAGCAACATGAATACTACTCTCCTCTCTCCCTTGGTGGCGTCCGGGACATGGCCGGCCCCCCTCCGCGTACTGGTTTCTTGCGCACAAGATTTCCGGGAAACGGGTTTTCGCTTGGGTTGTTTTCAACATGCTGCTCTCGCTGACGCACTGGCCTCATTTTCGGGTTACCGCTCGTTCCGAATCGTGCTTCCACTGCAACGCTGGCCTCATTTCCGCGCTTCCGCTCGTTCCGAATCGTGCTCCCGCTGCAGCGCTGGCGTCATTATTTCCACCGCCATGCCAAGGCATGGTTTTCGGTCCTTCCAAATCGGCCCCAAACTCTAAAAAATGGCCTCCCGAAAAAACCATCGGAAGTGATTCCACATTGGGTGTCGACTCGTTGATTTTTTGGGCCGCAGAAGCTCCTCCTCCCACTTTGGGGCGTCGCCAAACCATGCTATGTCTGGCTACGCGTCCTCCTCTCCGCGTTTCCGCGATTGTTTTTGTTTCACAATGCTGCTCTCGTCGAAGCGCGGGCCTCTTTTGCGAACTACCGCTCGTTCAGAATCGTGCTCCCGCTGCAGCGCTGGCCTCCTTTCCGCGCTTCCGCTCGTTCCGAATCGTGCTCACGCTGCAGCGCAGGCGTCATTATTTCCAGTGCTATGCCACAGCATAATTTTCGGCCCTTCCAAATGGCATCAACATTTTAAAAATGGTCCCCTGGAACAATCACACATTCGGTGCCGATTTGTTATTTTTGGGGCCGCATTTGGGGCGTCGCCCCACCATCCTATGTCTGGCTACGCGTTCTCATTTCCGCGCTTCCGCGCTTGTTGTTTTTTCGGAATGCCGCTCTCGCTCCAGCGAAGACCTCATTTTCGGGCTACCGCTCGTTCCGAATCATGGTCCCGCTGCAGCGCTGGTCTCATTTCCGCGTTTCCGCTCGTTCCGAATCGTGCTCACGCTGCAGCGCAGGCGTCAGTATTTCCAGTGCCATGCCACAACATAGTTTTCGGGCCTTCCAAACCGGCCCCAACATCAAAACAAAAGGCCTCCCGAACAAACCATTGGAAGCCACTGCGAATTCGGTACCGACCCTTTGATTTCATAGGCCGCAGAAGCTCCTCCCCCCATGCTGGGGCGTCTCCACGCACGCCATGTTATGTCATGTTGCGCGTTCGTTAACCTCCAACACCATGCTACGCCATGTGATGCTACGCCGTGCTACGGCATCCGATTGTGCGAATAGAGAGAGGGAGATCTACGCCATGCTCCCGCTGCAGCGTTGGCGTAACTATGTCGAATGCCATACTACGGCATGGTTTTCGGTCCTTCCAAATTGCTTCAACATTTAGACAATGGTGCATTCGGTGCCGATTCGTTGGTTTCTTAGGCCGCAGAAGCGCTCCCACTTTGGGGCGTCGCCACGCCATGCTATGTCAAGTCACGCGTTCTCAATTCCGCGCGTCCGCGTGTTTTCTGTTCGTCGTTTTTGTACTTTTTTTTTTCTCCCCCCTCCGATATGCTGCTCTCGCTGAAGCGCTGGCCTCATTTTCGGGCTAACGCTTGTTCCAATACGCGTTCCCGTTGCAGCGCTGGCTTATTTCCGCGTTTCCGCTCGTTCCGAATCGTGCTCACGCTGCAGCGCTGGCGTCACTATTTCCACCGCCAGGCCGCGGCATGGTTTTCGGCCCTTCCAAATCGGCCCCCAAATAAAAAAAATGCATCCCGAAGAAACCATCGGAAGTGATTACGCATTCGGTGCCGATTCGTTGATTTCCGGCCCCCCCCCACTTTGGGGCGTCGCCACGCCAGGCGACGTCATGCTACGCGCTAATCTTCAACGCCGTGCTATGCTATGCCATGTGATGCTATGCCATGCTGCGACAACCGATTGTGCGAATGAAAAGCAGATCTACGCCATGGTAAGGGATGGGAGGGAGGGTCAACTTAGCCAGCTCGAACAAGCCAGAAGGCTCCGTCCACTCCCACACGCCCCCCCGCAACATAAAAAGCGAGTGCGTCGCGTCCGACGTTTGTCGCTCATTTTATATCGCGGGCGGCTACACGTCCAGCGCGCGACATGAGTTGCGTCCTAGTATTGCCGCGTGCTAAACAACGTCGACGAGAAACAATACCGCGCGCGATGTACGCCGCGCCCCGTTCCGGCCTCTCATGTTGCGTCGTCGGCGACAGCATGTCCAGCGCGCGAAACGCGCCGCGTCTCATTCCAGACACGCGCGTTGCACCGCCAATCGTTTCGTTCCTGCCGCGCATGGAGGAGGAGGAGGAGGAGGAGGAGGAGGAGGAGGAGGAGGAGGAGGAGGAGGAGGAGGAGGAGGAGGAGGAGGAGGGGGAGGAGGAGGAGGAGGAGGGGAGAGGAGGAGGGGGGGGGGAAGGAGAGAGGGAGAAAGAAACTGAGGAAGAGGAGAATGCCTCTTGGGAATTCGCGGGGCGTCCTGGGAGATTTCTGGTGTGCGCCTGAGGGCCTCTTGAATATATTTTCCGGGTTGAAGCAGTGCCAACACAAGTATGTGCTGACCTCACAACCCTTCAAACACCAAATGAACAACAATATTTGTGTTGCCCCCCCCAGGACCTCCTGGACGCCTTTTTTTCGACCTCTTGCGGGTCTGGTGAGGCACTTGCTCGGACCGCACTTGCTTGAGGCATTATGACTTGCTGCCCGCCCAGCTCCTCAACCCGACGGACGGCATCGACGACAAGAAAATCTTTGTTGACGAGCAGGCGTCCTTTTGCGACGTGCGCCGCGTCCCATTCCCGCTGCGCGATTCGCAGCGCCGACGAGGAGAAAATACATGTTGGCAGGAACAACTTCGACCTTGAATTTTTTTTGACAGGTAAGACGGGGGGTCCCGCGTAAGGTTGGCCAAGCGTCCGCGCGCGATGTGCGCCGCGTCCCATTCCTGCTACACTTTTCGCAGCGTCGACGACAAGAAAGTCCATGTTGACGAGGATAACGTTGACTTTGTATTGTTTTTGATGAGCAGGACGCGACCACCCGCTCAGGGTTACCCAAGCGATGTTCATTCCGTCCCATTCCTGCTGTACTTTTCGCAACGCGACGACATGTTGGCAACCAAAAATGAGTTTGTGTTTTTTTACAGTTGGGACGGCGGGGGTGCTATCGGCCGGCTAGGTGGGGATGTGGGAATGTTTAATCATAGGAAGTAAAGATAGGACGTCAGATATGACGCGAGCGTACCTCGCTTCCAGCTTGCTACCCTCCCCCTCCTCCTCCTCCTCCTCCTCCTCGCCTTTCCTCCTCCTCCCTCCTCGCTCCCGCAGCAGCAGGCCTGGACGCTATCTCAGGAGCTAACTATTGCCAATAATTCCCCACATCCTGAGTGGGGTTCTTGTTTTCCCAACACATCCCATACTGTATCATACCATACCAATACCATGCCACTCCATACCATACCTTACCATGCATCCACCATCCCATGCCATACCATGCCTTTCCTCACACCATGTTATTTATCAGGTTTCGTGCCCCTCCCACCCCTCCAAGGAGGCCCCGCCTGAGCGAGCAGGGTATTCGCACACCATGTTATTTATCAGGTTACGCGCCCCTCTCACCCCTCCAGGGATGCCCCGCCTGAGCGAACAGGGTATTCGCACACCATGTTATTTATCAGGTTCCGTGCCCCTCCCACCTCTCCAGGGAGGCCCCGCCTGAGCGAGCAAGGCATTCGCACACCATGTTATTTATCAGGTTTCGTGCCGCGAGCAGGGTGTTCGCACACCATGTTATTTATCAGGTTCCGTGCCCCTCCCACCCCTCCAGGGGGCCCCGCCTGAGCGAGCAGGGTATTCGCACACCATGTTATTTACCAGGTTTCGTGCCCCTCCCACCCCTCCAGGGGGGACCCGCCTGAGCGGGCAGGGTATTCACACACCATGTTATTTATCAGGTTCCGTGCCCCTCCCACCCCTCCAGAGGGGCCCCGCCTGAGCGAGCAGGGTATTCGCACACCATGTTATTTATCAGGTTTCGTGCCCCTCCCACGCATCCAGGGGGGCACCGCCTGAGCGAGCAGGGTATTCGCACACCATATTATTTATCAGGTTTCGTGCCCCTCCCACCCCTCCAGGGAGGCCCCGCCTGAGCGAGCGGGTATTCGCACACCATATTATTTATCAGGTTTCGTGCCCCTCCCACCCCTCCAGGGAGGCCCCGCCTGAGCGAGCAGGGTATTCGCACACCATATTATTTATCAGGTTTCTGCCCCACCCATCCCTTCAGGGAGGCCCCGCCTGAGCGAGCAGGGTATTCGCACACCATGCTATTTATCAGGTTTCGTGCCCATCCCACCCCTCCAGGGAGGCCCCGCCTGAGCGAGCAGGGTATTCGCACACCATGTTGATAATCAGGTATCCTGCCCATCCCACCCCTCCAGGGAGGCCCCGCCTGAGCGAACAGGGCATTCGCACACCATGTTATTTATAAGTTTTCGTGCCTCTCCCACCCCTCCAGGGAGGCCCAGCCTGAGCAAGCAAGGTATTCGCACACCATATTATTTATCAGGTTTCGTGCCCCTCCCACCCCTCCAGGGAGGCCCCGCCTGAGCGAGCAGGGTATTCGCACACCATGTTATTTATCTGGTTTCGTGCCCCTCCCACCCCTCCAGGGAGGCCCCACCAGAGCGGGCAGGGTATTCGCACACCATATTATTTATCAGGCTTCGTGCCCCTCCACCCCTGCAGGGAGGCCCCACCAGAGCGGGCAGGGTATCCGCACACCATGTTATTTATCAGGTTTCGCGCCCTCCCAACATTCCAGGGAGGCCCCGCCAGAGCGGGCAGGGTATTCGCACACCATATGATTTATCAGGTTTCATGCCC
The DNA here is from genome assembly GCA_963575745.1 of Prorocentrum cordatum. Taxonomy (NCBI): domain Eukaryota; class Dinophyceae; order Prorocentrales; family Prorocentraceae; genus Prorocentrum; species Prorocentrum cordatum. The sequence continues at coordinate 1,008,210 of CAUYUJ010007002.1, forward strand.
CTCCCACCCCTCCAGGGAGGCCCCACCAGAGCGGGCAGGGCATTCGCACACCATATTATTATCAGGTTTCGTGCCCCTCCCGCCACTCCAGGGAGGCCCCGCCAGAGCGGGCAGGGTATTCGCACGCCATATTTTATTACTAGGTTTCGTGCCGTTCCCGCCCCTCCAGGGAGGCCCCACCAGAGCGGGCAGGGCATTCGCACACCATGTTATTTATCAGGTGTCGTGCCCCTCCCACCCCTCCAGGGAGGCCCCACCAGAGCGGCAGGGTATCCGTACACCATATTATTTATCAGGTTTCGTGCCCCTCCCACCCCTCCAGGGAGGCCCCACCAGAGCGGGCAGGGTATTCGCACACCATATTATTCATCAGGTTTCGTGCCCCTCCCACCCCTGCAGGGAGGCCCCACCAGAGCGCAGACAAGAAGCAATGGAACCCCGTAACATCTTTATGTGGGGAACTCCGTTAGCATAATCTTTTTTACCTATCGCGCACCTCCTCTTCCCTTTGGTCGTCACGTCTTTCCTCAAGGTACAAGAACAATTGCAGTGGAAAGGGGGATACTACTGGGCGCTGTTCAAAAAAGGAAATCCTGGGGACCGACGGTGCTACCGAAGCATTATTGGTTCTTCCCACTTGGGCAAAAGTTCTCGGGCGTTTCTCAGAGCGGATATCGCTACCGGCCCACACGGGGCCTTGTCAGTATGACGGAGTTGCTGGACTCGGGGTTGACTTGGGGGCTCTGGAGCTCAGGCTCTCCCAACAGCTGGCCAGGGCCAGTCAGCTCACCGCTTGCTTTCTCCCGCTCGACGCCTGGCGCGTGTTTGAAGGGGCCCTGGGACACACACACACACACAGAGAGAGAGAGAGAGAAATACACACAAATGACTAGATTCCCAATATTTTCCAATATTTTCTGGGTCTCGGTCTTCCCCCCCACTTCCCATATTTTCTTATATATTCGTGGGAATCGACGATGAATTGTGTCTGTGATTTTTTTTCCCTCCTGAGTGTTGGGGGCCTCGTGGGGGCATCGTGGGTGGCCTCCAGGGGGACACTGAGGGCTCGGAAGCCAGGCGGAGGTGCAGGGTTGGGGGGGGTGGGGGAGTGACGGGGGGGCCCTCTGGGGAGCCTCTGGCGGCCCTTTGGGGGGCCGCATAGGGACCTCTGGGGTGCTCTCGGGGGCGTTTTGGGTTTTTGGGGAGTGCCTTTCGGCTTTTGGGGGCAACTTGGGGCCCCTGGGAGTCTGAGGGGCCCCTCGGGACCCTGTCGGGGGACCTCTTGGGGGCCACTTTGGAGACTTGGAGGTTCATCGGAAGCGGGAGCGCGAGAGGACGAACGTGATCGATTTCGCATGCGTTTTTGCAACATTTCGGTTTTTCGGGGGCGTGCTCGGTGGCCTCCGAAGCGCTCTGGGGGCGCTCTTGGTGGCATTTTGGGCCGTGTCGAAATTACCGTGGGCGACCTTGGGCCGCTCTGCGAGGTGCGGGATGCCCAATTCGCGGCCCAACTGGGGGCTCCGCGAGGTCTGGGAGGCCCCAGTGGCGGCCTCAGTGGGGGGCCGGAGAAAGCTTCAGGGACCCCGGGGGCCTCTGGGGCCCGCCAGACTCTATTGGGGGGGCCGCCCATCTGCGTCACTTTCCTGGTGCGAGACAATTACGATCGGGATATATCTATCTATCTATCTATCAGTATATCTATCTATCTATATATCTATCTATCTATCTATCTATCTATCTATCTGTATATATATATATGTATATCTATGTATCTATCTATCTATCTATCTATCTGTCTGTCTATCTATCTATCTATACAGGAACAAAGCCAAAGGCATGGCGTCTTCCACCTCCCCCTCAACCTCTCTCCTCCTCCGCAGTTTGGAATGCCTTTGCGGGCATCCCCAAAATGATTTCGAGCACGCCGAACAAATCGTAAAAATGTCTGCTCGATACGCTGAAGAAGTGCCGAACGAGTATCGCCTCCCAGGGCCCGACGCGTAAAAGCCCTGCAGATTCGATGATTTCTTGGTTCGCGGATTCTTTCTGGTGATCAAAGCGAAAGTAGGTTGGGGCATCATAACATGTACACCGCCACTGGCCAGTCGGGCGCGGCCTAACCGACCCCTTCTGAATCGAGCCTCTGCCGCAGCTGACCCCCTCTCCCTCGAGGTTCCCCTTCGTTCGCCTGCCCACGCGCGTGGGTGGAGGCGAGGGGCCGTCACGGAAAGGGCCGGTCTGCTAAGGGTCGGTCAGGCCGCTCCTGAACCAGGCCCGCGCTGGTCAAACGGAGCCAGGACGAGGATAACATCGGGTGAGGATGTATCAAGAATCTCCAATATCCGGCGGCTCTGCAGGACGTATCGGGCGGCGCGGCCTTCTCAGAGCGTTCTGGAACGCTCCGAAAGCGTTTCGGAACGCTCTGGAACGGATTTTCATCCTCGTCCTGGCCCCGTCCAACCCACGGTCAGCTGTGCCGTGCGCGCGTCGCGCGTGCATGCGCGACTGGCAAAGCTTCCTCCTCCTCCTCCTCCTCCTCCTCCTCCTCCTCATCCCTCCTCCTCCCCCTCCTCCTCCTCTTCCTCCCTCCTCCTCCTCCTCCTCCTCCTCCTCCTCCTCCTCCTCCTCCCTCCTCCTCAATCTCGTCCGACCGATCTGCGTAGACGCCCTCCCAGCGTGGCAATGAGGCGGATGAGCGCCGATCTCGTGCCCAGGAGGGGCCCGTGCGCGCGGAGCGGCCTCGCCGCTCCCCCCGCAGCTTCCAGCGGGGCAGGGGCCCAAGCTCGGGCAGCCATCGGGGCGGCCGTGGTCCCATGTTGGGGGAGCCGACGGCGGGATTCGCGCCTCGAGAGAAACCTGATCGGACAGGAACGGGAAGCGCCGCTTTAGTCTAGTGGGCGTACTGGGCGAAGGAGAAAAGGAGGCGAGGGCAACGAGGAGGGCGGGATTCGCGCCTCGAGGAACTCCGGCCGCTCGGGGGGCGAGGGCGCCGGCCATGCGGCATCCCGAGTGCTGCTGCCCTCGGCCAGGGCGTCGACTCAGGGAGCTTGCCATGATGAGGCTGGCTCTCGGCCGCAGCTGTCAGCAACAGGCAGGCGTCCAGGCAACAGACACGCGCCGAAGCCGACGAACGGCACGCCAAGCGCGCGCCGACACAGCACTGACGCGCCAATCGCGCGCGGAGAGAAATCCGCCGACGCCTCGGTTTCATCGGCGTGTGAGATGTTTCCCCCTCCCCAAGCCTCTCCCCCGAAAGCCTACTCCACTCCGGTCGATTTGGAGGGGGGGTCCCCTGGGAGGTGGGTGAACGCGCCTGGGAGGCAGAGGGCACCGAAACAGGTGAAGAGGGGCCTACAGGCCATTGGGGCGGTCCACGAGGGCCACGAACCGCCGAAAGATCTATCCCAAACGCTCATGCTTGCCTCCCGAAAGCCCAAGGGGCCTCAAGACGCCCCAAGAAGCCCCCAAGAGGCGCCCCAAGAGGGCGTCTGGAAGCAAACATCGTCCCATTCACCTGGGAAAACGTGCGTTTTTAGCATTCGCCTCTTTGGCAACGTCCCCGACGGCCCGAAAGGCCGTGAAGGTCGCCCCTAGACGGGCCAAAGAGTCGAAAGTGAGCCCGGTAACTCAAATAGCATCCGATTCCATGATAGACATCGGATGGCAAATAGCGTCCATCGCTCTGCTGTGATAGTTCAGTATGAGGAATGGGCGGATAAGATAGGATAAGATCGATGTAATGATCCTTCCAGCACATAGCGAACACTCGCGGTGTCCGGGCAAATAGGGCGCGCGTGCCTTGGGCCAAAGGCAACGGCGCGCGCGATCTATGCTCCCGATACTATAACATATCCCAAAGACCTACCCTTAAAGTCGGGAGGGGAGGAGACGGAGAGCATAGTCGCACGCAAAGGTCGCGCGCACGACTGTTTGCAAAAGAGAAAACAGTGCGTACAGTCTGGCCTAACACCAGACTGCAAGGCGAGTTTCCTCGCAAAGTATTTCACGCAAATACAAGACAGCCCCTTCAAACAATGAAGGGCTATCGGCTCAGTTAGAGGTAAGCCAAACAGGCCATACCTCACCAAGCAAATGTGTATTAAGGCAAAGAGCCTGAGTTGTGCGAAGTCGGCTCGTTGCGAGGCGTGAAATATAAGGCTCGTTTCCGAGCAACTAGAGGGGCGCCTTTATAGTAGGCGCCCGTGCTGGCAAATTGGACCGCGAGGGCAAGAAGGACAGACTAAAATTGATTAGGCTTAGGTTTGTCTCTGTCCTCGGGACCCCGAAAGGGAACAAATTGCTTCACGTCATACTTAAATGACTGAGTGCCTGACATCACTTCCAGAAGCAGCTCCCGATCGCGACAGGTTGTTTCTGTGTCCAACTGGGGGTTTCTGTGTCCCCGTTGGGTGTTTCTGTGTCCCGCGCCGCCCGGGGGTCCCCAGGATGAGTGTTTCTATGTCCGCTATGATGCCGTTCTAATGAATTTCGTATTGTGCGACGAGACCCATCTTCTCGTGGAAATCAAACCGTTGTCCAATAGGGGAAACTTTTGCGTCCAGGATTTTGTGGACGCGGGACACTTTGGAGTTTCTGTGTCCGCCACCTTGTGCTCTTGTGGCATCCGCCACCTTGTGCTCTTGTGGCATCGTGTGTATGTCATGCTTGTACTACTACTACTACTACTACTACTACTACTACTACTACTACTACTACTACTACTACTACTACTACTACTACTACTACTACTACTACTACTACTACTACTACTACTACTACTACTACTACTACTA
>CAUYUJ010007002.1:1015502-1040850 GCA_963575745.1 Prorocentrum cordatum
GTCCAAGCAGAGTCCGCTGTAGGTATTTTGAGATCCCTGCTTGATAAAGATTTGTAGACGGACTCGGCGTCTATGGTAAGAGAGACTTGGATAGCTAGGCCTCCAACTTCACGCATGTCTCGTAGTTGTCGTGGAGTCAAAGCTCCTGCCTTAAGCTCGTGGAGAGTAATGAGCGTAGGGTAACACTCATCAAGGTTATGTGCGGCTGCAAGTGCCTCCGCAGCATAACTGGACCTCACCTGTAATCGGTGTGATTTGCATAGTCCGTCACAGAGGTGAACGACGGACTTGCCTTGAGGCGAGTTTCCTCGCCGTAGTACATTGGCCCCGCGTATGTCGTAGCCCTTGGTCTCGTCATCCTCCTCCCCGGTAAGCTTCCGATACCGCGAATCGCTATGAATGTCAACTTCATTCGTCGGCTTCATCCGAGGGAAGGTGATGCGTTTCGGGCTGCTGATCAGCTTTCACGTCACAGCATTCAAACGTCTGGCTTGCAGATTGGTGGGCTCTTGAATTTTCTGAAGAGAGACCACGTATACCATGAGCCAGATTTGGGTAAGGAGGGCATAGGCGAGGGCTCCTCGCAGGCTGACGAACATGTCGGTAATGAATTTCGTGGCTTTGGCATCGGCCGCCGCTCCTGTAAGTTCTGGGTGTGTGATAGGACGTAGTTGTTTGATATGCTCGTCCTGGTCCATGATCACATCTCCTTGATCATTCTTAGTGTAGCGAACGGCGCAGTTCGTATGTGTGTGCTTGTTGAGCTTGCATTTGCAAAACACCTTTTCGACACGTTGTACATAGTCGTCTATATTTTTCTCTAGACCTGTCATGTTAATATCATCGACATGTTTTGCCGTCAGAAGGTCTTGGCTGAATTCAAATTCAGGATCGTAGCTGGTCGGTGTAAGTCCTATAGCTCGTGTGGTCGTACGAAGTTTGAGAGAGAACGCTCTTGGAGCGTCCTTTGTACCCGTTCCTGGTTTGAGGCATCTAAGACAGCGTCGACTTTCGTCGTAGGATGAGAAGCCGGGTAATGTACGAAGTACCTGAGCACTTCCTGGTGGAAGAGTAAAGCAAACCATGCGAGTTTCCTCGCCGGTGGCATGGGCAAGTTCCTCATAGGTCAAACCCTTGAGGAACGCCTTATCGATATCCATGGATGCTAAGATCCACTCTGGATGGCATGCCGCTTCACTTGCCAGGAGTCGTTGGGACTGCCTTCGGGCGGTTCCCGAGAATGTTTCCACATCAAAAGCCTCAGTATCCATAAATCCACGAAGGACCAGTCTGAGACGAATGGTTTTAACGTTCTCGGTACCCATCTTTACGAATTTCCACTTGTATACATACCTGGATGTCATGATGTTGGAAGCTTTGGATAAATCATACATCTCAAAGCATCGGTTATCAATCCAGATTTTGAGCTCAGTATACAAAGCTTCACTAACCTCCTTTGGATGTGCTGCTATGTCGGCTTTGGTCAGTAGATCATCTTCTTTGACAACCACAGCACGTTCAGCAGCAGAGGATACATATACTCTCATCGTTGCGACCATATCGGTATCGAGCTGTGCAAGTTGAGTCTGATCCAACACTATTTTTGACATTTCTGATGTAAAGCATAATTCAACGTAAGGACCATATTCATCACTGTCAAGAGAGTAGCTCTCGTCGGTTGTGGTTGAACAAAGAGAGACTAGACAGGACTCACGTGATTTCGGCTCGTCTCCGAGCATATCTGATGATATAATATCATCTTCGTCCACAAATGCTGAAACCAAAACACATTGGTCGGGCAGCATAGTTGTTGGGACGCAATAAAGATAATCATCGGTAATTGTCGTAGGATGAAGGTCCATACGTAGCTCGTCGTACCACTCTTCCAGCATCATAGCTTCGATATTGTGTTCCTCATTTTCCTCATAGATTGTCGACAGACGGCCTTCACTCGGCGATGAAGCATCTGGTGTGTCTGGAGAAGGCCTGTTTCCAGGCGACTCGTGTTCTCCAGACGTGTTGCTTGAATGCTGATATTTAACCAAATCGTCGTGAAATCCTAAGGAAGGGACACGTGAAGTCAAGCATTGAATAAGTCTGGAGTGAGTGCTACCAGTGATCTGAGAAATGTTTAAGCCGGTGCCCACACATTCGTAATAGTGGAACGCCGGGCTGATGTCGTTGTCATAGTGGATCAGCGTAGACCCGGTGGCGTACTTTACTGCAGGTAGGCTTGACACACTCTTAGCCAATCGAACTGCTACTACATGTTCTACTCGGAAGTAATTTCGTACGAGATACTGTAGTGCTAAGTGTACGCGCGGGTGAAACTTGCTGTCGTCTGGCAGATTAAGGTTTCCCTTGTAATCGGGGATATAACCGAAAACTTTGGCAGGTTTCCCTGCGCTGAGGTGTGCCACATAAGCAAGGACGGTTTGCATGGCCATATTATCCATGCCGAGTTCCCGTGTGAGGAGACATTCGATGTATAGTGTGTGACGAGCATCAGGATACATCACAATTACCTCACGAGATCCTGCCTTGACAACAATATGTCCTCTTTCAGGCACATTTCGGATCACCGGGAATGGGCCATTCCAGCCTCCATGGTCGTCCTTGGTGGCAGTAGGTCGGTGGTAATCGACCAAATCCCCTGATGAGTAGAGGCGAGCACCATCAGGAGTCGTCTTAGCCCTAAGAGCCCGATTTGTCTTGGCCACAGCAGTAGCCTGAGTTATAGCTTCTAGGCTGACTTCCCTTACACGACGTTCTCGTTCGTGTCCTGAAGTCTCGGGTCCCTTGGGAAAGTCAAGGGTATCGAGATCAGGGAGGAAAGAGGGCTGACGTCCTGTGTGTGCCTGATATGGCGATACTCCGTTATAAAACGTAAACGCATTAGTAACGAAGATGCCTTCCGCCAATACTCTAGTGAATACAACAGGGATGTTGTGTCTATTCAATTCTTCCTCAATCATGTGGAGGACGCCTCTGAGAATGCCGTTTCGTGACTCAATTGAAGTCGCGTGTTGGCCAGGTGCTCGGATACGAAGTTCCGTGCCCTTATTGGCCATCATGGTTTTAGCGGCATCGTTATTCAGGGCGCCTTCTCCGTCTGAGTATAAAACTTTGAAGGGTCCATGATAGGCAATCCAGCAGTAGTGGTAGGCGTCAATGATAGTGTCACGTTCTCTGTCGGAAATTTCTAGGCCTGCTGCCAGGCGAATACATCGATCCATAATATGGAATATGGTCCGTTTCTTGTAGAACATGAGGTCCATTTCCCCTTCATCGAGCCAGTTACCAGGAAGGCTCACCGATGGTAGTGTTGAGTTTCCTGGACGTTCCCATGCTCTGCATTCCCGACAGGTATCGCAAACTTCCTTGATCATGTTCAGTCGAACGTTATCAAGCCCCACCTTTTCGAGGATTAGCCTCATCTTTGGCTCCTTCGCATGATGCCATCGCAGATGCAGTTTTCGGAGTTCCTTTTTCACGACATGGGGTTCGTGACTACGGAGACTCTGTAGACTGTGTTGGATGTCGAATCTTGTCCAATCGGGTAGTCGTGGAGCCCCAGAGCCGGTGGAGGCAAGAGGGTTCCTTGTAGCTCTCCGTAGTTGGTCCCCTGTGTTTACTGCGTCTGGAGGTGGTGGTACGCCTTGTAGACGGCCGCGGCGGGCCGCTACCTGTGGCGCCTCGCTAGAAGACGCGGAAGGCGTGTTTCCACGCTCGGGGGCGTCTCGTAGCATGTCGTAGCTGCTGGCACCAGATGTCGGATCGACGTTACCGAAGGATCGTGGTCGCGGTGGCCTGGCGCGTGCGCCTTGACGGCCACCTGAAGCTGAAGCTTGGCCCTCACCAGGTTTAGGTAAGGGTTTCCACCAAGCTGGCACGGTTTTGCCTTCGGGGTCGTGGTCGTCTGGTAGTTTAAATGGTTCAGCAAAACGACATTTGCCAGGTTCGGTATCGAGGTGGTTCTTAACACCCTTGCTTCTCGTAAGATCCCTCTGACATGCTGGACATGGCCAATATACAGAGATGGAATCATGATATTTACACTGCGTAGGGTCTCTGTTATGGCTAGGACTGTCCTTTCGGACGTTGTCGATGCATGCTGGGCAAGTAGCCACCTTTAGGATGATACGATCACCGATGCGTCTCATACCTTCGCCTGGTTCAGCTTGATCGGGAAGGTCTGCAGGATAAGCATGTGCGGTACTTATAGGCGCGTTTCCGCGCGTGGTGTCAATGGCTTTCGCCAAATAGACGGCTTCCACGAAGGCAGACTGCAGTCGTCGAGTGTATTTTTGCGCCAGTGAAAGCTCTGTATTGCACGGTTGTGCGTGCGCATGCTGACCGTTGCATTTGAGTCGCTCAAAAAGTTTAAGAATTGTCTCGTCGTTGCTGGTGATATGTGTCGGCTTCTTAATATAGTCACCAGTCGTATCTTTAAGTCCCGTAGCGCATTGGTCAATGCGCACGGTTGTAATGTGTGGTCGGTTGGCAAGCTTCGTCCATGGAGAAATATCATCCACCCATGTTCCTGTAGGTTGTTCGCGTATAAACCACCTCCGAGCGTCATCTTGGGTTACAGCAATTTTGCCACAATAAGTTATGTGTGGTAAGTCTTCTTTATGGTGCTGTTCCCAAGTGTTGTAGTTGACTTTGTAGTTGTAGTAGGATGGTGGTCCTGTGGTGCGGCAGCTGGGCTGCAGTATGGCAACTCGTACGTAGCATATAGCAAAGTAATGATCTATAACCTGCTGCACCGAGGGGTCTCCCAGGTCGACATATGTAGTCTTGTCCAGGTTGCCGCCTGAGGAAAGTCCCCTTGAGAAGGCAAGCACTGAGATGCCACCCTCACCGCCACAAAGCTCCAACATATCCACGCAGTTGTTATGACCATAGCATAGTGTAGCAACTATGCTGTATATGTTAGCGTGAGTGTCGGGCATAGATGCGGGGGGGGTAAGGAACAGGTCATCGTCCTCGTCGGAGCTTATCAGCTCAACAGGGACGTCAGTACTCCAGGTTGCCATAAGATCCTGTCCGAGTCCTGACAAGTCGTCGCCGCAATCATCGTTTCCGTCTTCAACGTGCTTTTTAATGCGGCGAGCCTTGATGCCTGCTTCCTTTTCGGCTTTGAGTCTCTCCTTCTGCTTTATACGCGATTCAGTGGGTAAAGCTTGCTCGTCTTGTTCGTCGGTCTGTGCACTCATCGTCGCGGTTGAATGGGTACATGCGTCAATCGCCAGAGTCGGGAGGGGGAGAGAACAGTCATCTATGATGACGCGTCGATGTTTCTGTGGTGATTGAGTCGGCTCGTTTCCGAGCAAGACCGGTTCCTCGGGTTGCCAATACAACCGAGTACTGATGTTGGCAACCCCTGCAGGTAATGGTGCATGCCAATCATATCCTGTTGGTTGATCGGTAACTGAGATATCCTGAATAACCGCATTGGTATCCAGGTTGATTGTTACACGTCGGATGACTTCAGACCATTTTGGTCCTCCCTTATTAGTCGTCACGTAGTGACGGGTGTTATGGTCTGTACGTGTATACGTATTTAAGTATACGGGCACGTTTCCGTGCGTGGTGGTGCTCCCCAGGATGTTGTCGTTCAAGTGACGGATGAGTGTAGTGCGTGTCTGAGCTCGCCATTCAGCATGCCGTACTGTATGGCCGTACCAATCCAACACATGTTGTGGTATTGCCTGCTTACAGGTACATGCCCACAGCTTCGAGCTAATCGGTATTGATGATGCTACCTGCATATAAGTACCGCTTGGTGTACTGTCTTGCATATTGAACCGAATACCGAAATGACACAAACGCATCCGTATTACTGACTACTTTAGATCTTCCAGGGTATCACTTACTGGAGATAACTTCCAAACATATCCTGGGGGACCAAATATTATGATCTTCATGCGGAGTTTCTTAGCTTTTATCAGCAGGTTCTGGATACGTGACCAATGTGGGGCCACTCTCTTTCCTGGAGTTCTTACGTACCAGTCACCCGGAGTACTGATCCATATGAGAGTGTAATCTCCACTGATCACCGCACCTAGGTAGTTTGTGCCCACGCTTGTCATAAGTTCGTTGTGGGAAATACGATCACAAATATAACCTCGTGTGCGAAGGTCGGCACATGCCTCCCTCGTATCTTCAATGACAAAAGCCCTCTTACTAAGGCAGGTTACCCCGCTGTCCTTGTTACCCCCCGGCTTTTCAGCCAACAGGCAAGACGACGAGGGGGCGACGTCGCCCTGCCATCTTCAAGATGAAGAAGATGTGCCTGCAATATCTGCCAGCATCTGGGCTTCCCTCAGATGCTGGAGCTCAGCACTGCAGCGCGCCGTGGCCTCAGAGGCGGATTGCTCCGCAAATGCTGTCAGCATCGATGGATTATCCATCAGCTGTTTCAGCGCGCCTTTGGACCTAGCGTCGCTGACCGTATGCAATTCACGATTAGTGTATCCCATCACTATCTTCCGGCGAGACTGTACAGCGTCCATGGGTACACTTCCACCATGCTGGGCCAGTGTCCTGGCAACAAAACCGTCGAATGTCTCAAGATCGTCGATGTTGTCGCCTCGCATGGTGGCCTTGGCGAGCGTCTCCATCAACCCCTGGGGCAGGTTTCCCTGCAATTGCTTGCGCTCCTGCGCCGGGGTCGGCTCGCCTGTCAGCACTGTCTGGAAGGACGTGCTGCTTGAGCTCGAGGCGGGTTGCCCCGCAGCTCCAAAACAATCACACCTGATCGACAGATGCCCTGATGGCAACTTCGTCGTCGGCATGATCTTGGAGCCCTCAGGGAGCTCCATTTTGACCTGCCCCTTACCAGGGAATATCAGCTTCTCCTGGCCTCGTTCAAGCACGATGATCGTGCGTTTATCTTGCATACTATCGAGGCCTAGGATGGCTGGCAGGTCCTTGCCACAGCCTGACACAATGTTCGTCTTGTATGAATCGAGTTGGGCCGACCCCTGGTACTCGCAGGCAATACTGAATGTGCCTACGGTATCCGCTGGGGCCGACCCTTCTCCCACTCCGTTGATATTCAAACGAGAGCGGGGCTCGAACGTACAAGTACGGCCATGTGCCTCGGCAGCCTGGACGAACTTGCGGCTCGTATTCTCGCCCATGATATTGATCTTCGAGCCGACATCGATGAGTATGGAATTTCCACCATCATCCAAGAACGTCTTACTCGGCTGCTTGATGTGCACAGTTTCTGAAGTGTCGGCTGTGTCGGTAGGCGGATTTCCCCGCGGCACAGTCGTACTCCCTGGCGGGTTACCCCGCGTGACACTGGCATGCGACTCGCTTTCGGCCATGCGTGCCAGGTCGGTGTACTGGAAGTACGACACGTGCTGGGCGTGATCGCCACGCTCCTCCCGCCAGTTGGCATACTCATCACGTATGCTCTTATACTGCTCGCGGGTCGTGCGCCTTGTCAACGTCAAGTACGAGTGAAGGGCGATGTCTTGCAGCCCCTCGTTCGTGATGTGATCCCGGTACTGCAGCCACTCCTCGAACTCCTCGTTCGTCGCTGTGATGTTGACGGCCCTGGCTGCTGTTGCTGCTGTTGCCACTGAAGATTCTGATAAGTCTAGCGACGGACTATCAGTTCCAGGATTGTTGGCATCCAGCATAAATGTTGTGTGCGTATTATCCATCTGATTCTGGAAATGTCGTACACGCAATTCACGCAGCTGATCAGGGTCCAGTGCCATCTCAGCCCCGTCTCCACTCTGGGGAGACATCTGAGGAGTACCATGCAGGTTTCCCTGCTGAGGCGCCGTCATCGGGATAAGCTGATCAAAGTATCCCGTCTCCATAGGCGGCCTTACTTCTGCTGGCTGGTGTCCCTGCTGTTGGGACTGGGCTGTCTGCATAACTAGCATCCTAGCCGTCATCTCCTCCACCATGCTCCTCAGCTCCCGCAGCTCTCTCGCTGATTGCTCAGGAGTCTGACTAAAGGAGCCGGTCCATGGGAAGGATGATGCTATGATGCCAGGTGCTCGGCAGATAGCACATGGTGGCTGCTGGGGATCTCCTTCACGCTGGTTTGTAACGTGGCCCACCACATTAGAATTCCAGCATCCCTCGTGGAACAAGTGATTGCACCTCAGGCGGTAAACACTGTCCCTGGGCTGAAATTCTTCGAGGCATACCGCGCAGGTATCTTCCATCCCAGTAAAGACCTCTACGTCTGCTGCCCTGGGATATACCCGCCGCTGCCTCTCCAGTACCGCCTCGGAGGGCATGAAGGCTGATGGGGGAGTCCCCGTTAGATCCATCACCTCCGGCACTTCGACATTTGGCATGGAAGTGGTAGGAGTCACGGCGGGCGAGTTACCTCGCAAAGGTGAGCCCCTGTTTCTCACCGCATCCAGTGCAGCTGCACGTGGCTGACCCCGTACACTTTGCACCGCCTGCCTTCTCCTGAAGCATGCCTGCTGAGCGTGGTGCGTCTGCCTGATGTAGTCAGGCACGCCCCTACTGCCAGACGATATTGAATGGGCAGTGGGCTGGACAACCACCTCTGGTGATGTCGGTGAAGGCATGAAGGCCATGTGCGGGTACATGGAATGGTCACTGCAGCGCACATTAGTGAGGTTATGCATCTGATCCGCCAATTCACGAACAAATTTGTTCGGAACCCTTGACCCATCAGGGTATAATGGCGGGTTCATCTGCGCTGGTGGTGGCCTCTGGCCCTGAGACATGCTCGGATGGGCATTGAACGCCGGGATAAAGGCTCGTTGCCGAGCAGGATCCCGTGGGTTGGGACCCTCAGGTTCCCAGGACCAGGCTGGCCTCCACCTCTGCCCACTTGGGTGAGGCAGATTATGGCTCTGCACCTGCTGCACCGCGGCCGCCACTCTTGAGCGATAGTCGTCAGGTACACCAGCCCTGTGGTGGCTTGGTGTGCCAGGCAGGTTTCCCTGCTGACTCGTTGGCGTGCCGGGCGGCATCATGTTGAGGAGGGCTGTGCTGTGCTCAGCCCTAGCCGCAGCTATCCTCTCCATGAGAGTGCCGTTTGTGGCAGGGCGGACAGGTGTCCCGAACGGGGATTGTGCAGGTGGTGTGCCCAATGGAGTCATGCCCCTTGGAGTGTGCATGCTCTGAGTAGGGCTTCCATGCATTTGCTCAAACCGAGCAGGTCCGCTTATAGGCAGGTTTCCCTGCATGGCCTGACGATTTCTCGTCGCCATGGCGGACATTGCCCCCTGGCCTGCGGCCCAGGGGTCCTGCTGGTATAACCTGTCCGCCAGCTGTTCTACCTGGTCAGGGTTCAGCGCGGCTGCGATCTGATCCAGGTCCGAGGTACTGATGGCCTGCCAAGACACGGCACTAGGCCCTTGGCTTGGGGCACGGCTTGGAGCCGCGCTCCCGGCCTCACTCTCGGTGATCATGAAGATCCGATGGATCTCAGGCTGGTTTCCCAGCTTGGTGGGGCTATAGTGGTCCCCAACTTCTCTGTGGAGGTAGACCATGGGGGGGTCGACGCCCTCTTGGTCTCGGGACCACTGATATTTGACGCTAGCAGTGCCAACGTCAGCCCCCCTGTCAGGAGCAGACATCATTGCGACAGAGACTCGCGCATGGCGGTTCCCCAGATGCTCTGGATTACGCCAGTGCCTTCCCGTGGACAGGTCCTCTACATGAGAGATGTAATACGGTTCAATGATACCGTTATTTCCTTCGGACAAGAGGACTCCGTTATCGGACCAACAGAACTTCATACCATCTTGTATGGCCTTACGCCAATCTACGAAGATGATGATGTCTGAGTCTGGGCCCCACCCACTGTTCACGGCACGGCGGCGAACTGTCGGCACGAAATGAATGCGCGACCGGCCTGTCCACCTTTTCTTCGTGTTATGCTCAGGTCTACAAGACAGGCCGTGCCACATAATACCTTCGAAGGCGTGCCATCGAGTGCCATGCATTGCGACTTCGGGGTATGGGGCCGGTCTCCCGGCAGGTTGGTCGCACAGCACAATGTAACTGCACAGCGACCATGGAGCTTTCAATGTCCATGAATGACCCTGAGAGGCGCGGATGAAGATAACGGGCTCTCCGGAGTCCCGCATCAACACCTTGAACTGTAGGCGCTGTTTTTCTTCTCCGTCTGGTTCACGGACATGAGCAACTTCCATCATGATGGCTGCTAGTTGATCAACCGAGCGACCATATAGCTGCTCGTTGATGACTTTGGCCTCGTCATATTTTGGATTCTACCCAGCGTGTTTTGATTGACCTGTGTTCCACGGATAATGGTTCACGAGTTCCACTAGGTTAACCCAACCATCATGATCATCGAAAGATTCCAGGCCCCACACAGGATTGTGTGGTCTGTCTGGCGCATGTCTGCATATCCTGCTGAGAGCTTTACTCAACTGTTTGAGAATGTCATTTGATGTGGGAAGGATTCCAGCTTTCCTGCATTCCTTCATGAATGTCTCATCCACCGAGCGTATCGGTGGGATCTTCCGAAGCGCAAGTCTATCCCTGATCACATTCGGAGTCCCACTAGAGAAGGACGTGTCACCTGGGTGGTGCAGCTGATCCACTGGCGGGTTTCCCCGCATACGAGCCTCTGTCGCTGCAGAGGCTGCGGCTCCTGGAGAGGATGAAGCTGCGGCGGCAGCGCCTGGCGGGTTTCCCCGCGGCGATGCGCGACTGGCGCTGCCCCTGATCTTCGGCGCCCAGGTACCCCTCGACATAGCACCTTCATTGGACTTCCTGGAACGGGCCGCCACAGGCGAAGCTGGCGCAGGGGCATACCCACTGCGCTCGAAAGCTGCCGCCCTTTTCGCAATGGAGCTGCTGCGACTAGGCGGGCGTCTTCGTTCCTCCACAGGGTCCTGAGGTTGCTGCTTGGGCTCAGACGCTTGTGTAGGAGTTGCGCCAATCGGCGGCCTCGGAGTTTCAGTTCGAGGCACCTCCATCTGCACGTCTGGCCCAGGGTCCTGAGAGCTCACCTTCGGTTTCGGCCCCGAGGACGGCTTAGGTGTCGGGGGTTCACTCTTAGCCTTCGAAGTTAGTGGGAGTGGGGGCTTCGTAGCCCCCTTCATGTAGATCTTGCTGGAATCCTCCAACATCTTGCGAATTGCCTCGCGTGTGCGTTCTTCTGCTGTCCGCATGCGCTCCTCGTCCTCCGCCACACGTTGAGCCTTTTTCTCATCCTTGATTGTCGGTTCTGGTTGTTGGGACTGGCTAGAAACGCCAGGCGAGTTTCCTCGCATGCTAGGAAGACTAAAGAGCGCGTCTTTCTCTTCCTGGGTCGTGGCTACCAGTCCCCTTGGAACCGGGGTAGGCTTCTCTTCTTCTTTCTGATCCAAGTGGCTCAAGATCCCGAGACGACGATTCACTGCGGCGATCTCGTCTGGTGTCATCGGGATAAGTAGCGGATGGCCATCTTTGTGAGGGGTTTTGCCCCGGTTGGGGCTCAGACCTTCGTTGTTGCCAACGGGGCATCCTGGCCTATGGTTCTGGAACGGCTCGGAACAAGGTCCGCAAGCTGCGTGAGGCCTATACTGCTTGCGAGCCGCGATAATGTCTCGCAGCTGAGTCCGCGCTTCTTGAATTTCAGGGCGGCGAATATTTGTTGCAAGCTGATGACCTCCGCGATGGCCTTGCCCTCACTATCCCTATAGGCAGGGTTGCCCTTGCCGAAGGCCGAGTGTTCCCCTTTTCGGCGTCTTGGATCGTTATATGGAAGTAGCTGGCCCCCTCTCCTGAGGGCGTGTTCTTTTGGGCCAGCCTGCCTCCACTCACGAGGAAGTCGAGCCTGTGGATGTGGCTCTTCTCTGACGCGCGTATGGGAGCGAGACCTTCTGGTGTTCTCATCAGAAGAAGCTGCCGAAGCAGCAGGAGCGGCACCCGGTGGAGGTGCCTGAGGAGGCTCCTGTGCGATCCCAGATGGATCGTCCGATGGAGGCAGGTCTCCCTGCTGGATGGAGCTCGGCGCAAATCGCGCTTGTGCCGATGGTGATGATGATTCAGACTCGTCAGGATCGAAGTCAACCTCTTCCTCACCATTCACGTCCATCATGAGGATGGTGACGTCATCCTCATCTAACCCGCAACCATCGCCTTCTACTTCTTCTGATGTCGAACTACCGATGATGATGGCCATTGGCGTATCTGGTACAGGCAGGTTTCCCTGCATAGCCGGCGTCTGTGCGTCGCTCGGCTGCCCCGGGGTAGGAGGCGCCGCTGTCGGCTCGGGCTCGTTGCCGAGCACAGGCTGCCCGGCAATGTTGCGCATGGCCGTATGGTTTGGCCACATTCCCACCGCCTGGAGACCCCATCCTGGCGGAGGAAGATCATGACCGCGCATAGCAATAGCCATTTCTAGAGCATTACGCCATCTACCACAGGAGTATATCAAGTGTCTCTGCACGTCCTGAGGATGCACGCTGTCAATGAGAGTCAGGGCTGCCAACAACAGCTCTGAGCTACCACAAGCGTCAGTATCCTGCATTATCATAATGTCAGCTTCGATATGTTCTTGACTCTCAGGATAACCAGTAATAAGTATCTCATGCATCCTCATGAGGGTCTGCAAAAGAGCGCGTGGTCCATATTCGCCTGGAGCAAGCGAACCAGGAGGTATAAACGGGGTATCTGGTTCACCAGCAATGAAGGCCTGAACAAACGCCTGAGACTCCATTTCGATTAAGTCTTCAGTGGTCTGGGGATATTCTCCCATCAAAGAAGGCCTGTTTCCAGGCGGGATTTCGGGCGGAGGTTCGAGGTGTCGTTGAACCTCGGAAGGCGAAGCCTCTATAGTGGTGTCCTCGTCACTGCTCTCGTAACCCATGATGTTGCCTGGGTTCCCGAACATCCAGTCGAAGAAAGATAAAGGGTAATTTTCCAGCGTCCCGTGTTCCACGGGAGTGAGCTCGTTGTTGCCCTCAATGAACCTGCGAACATACTCGAGGTAGTACGCGTACAATCCATGACCATACGCCTCGAGCTCGTCGACGTTGTCCATGCAGCTGACCCAAGTGAAAAATATCTGCTCCATAGCCTCAAAGTCCTGGAGGCTTAGATACTCAATGAATGATTCACTTGAGCCAAAATGGACTTCGGTCGACCTGCCCTTTCCATTTCCCTTCACTGGACAATCTCGCACAAAATGGTCGGTACTACCACATTCATGGCATTTAAGAACCTGGCCGTCTCTTCCTCGCGGGTTCCCCCGCCTACCTTTGCCTTTTCCTGAGGTCTCTCTACGGCCTTTGCCGCGGCCCTTTCCCCCAAAGAATATCTCATCATGTTGTTCATCTGAGAGCCTCTGGAGAAATGCCGCGATGCCTCGCCCGTTCAACCTCCGACGACCTCGCTTACCTTTACCTTTTCCCTTAAAACTTCTCCGTGTCCTCCTTCTAACACGACGCACTGGTTTTCGCGTGAACCTCCTCCACCTTCGTTTAGCCTGTTGTAGTAACCAGAACAAATGTTCAGCACGCTGATTGTCGTTATCCATATTCATAATATCTGACCAATCTAGAGCTTCAACACCATCTGATGATATAGTGTCTGTATCGGTGCCGGAGTCGAAATCCTCGTCTCCCAAGTAGGTGGATACACCGTCGGTTAGGGGGTTTGATTCCCCCCATAAAGAACGGTGTGGTTGTGGTTCTCTAGAAGGAGGGCTGGTTGCCCAGCTTGGTTGTGATCGATCTCCTGCTAATAAAGCAGTGGATTCTCCAGGATCGTCGGCCCATATACTTGAGGGCCCGTTTCCAGGCTGGGCTTCAGTAGCCAAGGTAATGTAGCAATTTCCACGACCAGATCCCCTTCCCCTTCCAAACACAGATCCTATGTTGCCAGGAGACCGTTCAGATAGGTGGCCTATCGAACGCATCCTCTCCAGCAACTCATCATACTGTTGTTTTCGGGGCATTTGGTGATTGAGTGGCTGTAAGAGTTGCATGGCTCGCTGGTTGCCGACGCCTAAGGCGCGGAATAGGATAGTGGTTAGCAGTTGGAAGTTGGGAAGGTCGAGTCCCACCGACTGTGCCTCAAGTCGGGCCATTTCGAATCGGGCACGGGTGACATCGATTCGTTCCCCGTGAGGCACGTGGAAGTCGATGAGTTGTGTGCCGGAAGTGAGCTGACGCTCATCTTCCAGGCGTTCGAACTTCATGCTTAGGAGGAACATGATGTAGGTCACTGGGTCGGTGTGGACCCCATCGATGTCAGCACCATAGTTTATAATGTCAGGTGGTACCCTCATGGCGAGTGTCCTCGCTAGGCCACCTAGGCCGCGTTGTATTGCGGCCGCTTGGGCCTGTGGCGTCATACGTCCGCTTGTAACGTTGAGCCATGCGTTGACCTCGTAAATGTACTCGCGAAAAGGTACATTACCTTGAGGGTCCCAATATGGGCCATGTGTTTGCCCATCGGTGCTGTTTTCTCCACGACGCATGTGTCCGATTGCTGCCCCCAGCGCGAACCATATAATAGCGAAAACGACTAGCCCGAGAATGTGTAGAGAAGGACGGTTATGATGCGCGTTGCCGCGCTGGGGTAGGGCCTTGTCGAGTCTTCGAGGCGCTCTGTCTGGCGGGTTTCCCCGCCCCTGCTTCAAGTATTGCGCTGTTAGCTCGTTGCCGAGCGGTTGGTGGTAACGCAATGATGAAGCGTATATGGTACCAATCTGGTCGTCTAGACGTCGTACCTCTCGTGTTGCTTCTTGCTCTTGGATAGATCCTCGTAAACGTACTGGGAGTGGTGGCGCAGGGTGGTAGGTGGTCACGAAGATCGTGCCGAAGAGTATGAGGCTAAGAAGAGCAAGAGCTGACCACACGAGAGTGCGGCCAGCTCCGCTACCAAGTCGAAAGTGCATCCGATTCCATGATAGACATCGGATGGCAAATAGCGTCCATCGCTCTGCTGTGATAGTTCAGTATGAGGAATGGGCGGATAAGATAGGATAAGATCGATGTAATGATCTTTCCGGCACATAGCGAACACTCGCGGTGTCCGGGCAAATAGGGCGCGCGTGCCTTGGGCCAAAGGCAACGGCGCGCGCGAGCTATGCTCCCGATACTATAACATTTCCCAAAGACCTACCCTTAAAGTCAAAGACTCCCAAGAGGGCTCCAAGACGACCCACCGAGGGCCCCAACACGGCCCAAGAATCCCCCGAGAAAGCCCAGGGCCCAGGAGGGCCCCGAGACAGCCACAAGAGGGGGCCCAGAGGGGGAACCCGAACGGATATTTCGAATCCTCCACTCCAAGACGCCTCCGGGTTGCTCCAGGGAGCTCCCGGCAGGCCCCAAGGGAGCCCCAAGATGGCCGCAACAAGCCCCCAAGAGGCCTCCAGGAGCCCAGGAGGCCCCCAAGAGGTTCAAACAACTGCCTCCAAGACGCCCCCGAGACGCCTCCCACGAGACCTCATCAACCATCTGAATGGCCTCGGACCCGCAACCCAGACACGGTGGCGGGATGTGCAGAAGGCCATTGGATAATCATTCCGTGGGGTGTTTTGACAAATGACCTACGTCTGCATACGTGGGTCATCGCCCG
Organism: Prorocentrum cordatum; assembly: GCA_963575745.1. Taxonomy (NCBI): domain Eukaryota; class Dinophyceae; order Prorocentrales; family Prorocentraceae; genus Prorocentrum; species Prorocentrum cordatum. The sequence continues at coordinate 1,031,061 of CAUYUJ010007002.1, forward strand.
GTTCCCCACGCGTGCCCGTTACCCTGTGACGTACCCAGCCTATTTGCACCAATTGACAACAAGAGCTGGCCTAAACTTGCCAGGAGAATGTCAGTGCAGGCGCTGTCATATGTTGTGCAAGCTACATGGGATGCGCTCACGTGGCACGATTCACAAGACAACGAGGGCCCAAGCTTGAGGAGGACACGGGGGCGGGAACGAAAGGCAGGAGAAGGACACACGGGGGGCCGAACCGTCAGCGCGGCAGCAGCAGAGGGAAGGTGGCAGGGGGCAGAGGACCACGACGATAGCGACGGGAGGAGACCGAAGAGTGTTGCTTCTGTCGGTGGTACGCTAAATAATCAACGCTACCTGCGCCATGTCGCCGCGGCGCTCGACCGAATGGTTTTACCTGCTGATGATTAATGCCAGAACCGCGCAGGCGCCGCCGCGGCAGCACGTGCCGGATCTCCTCCCCTGGTTCCTCCTCCTCCTCCTCCTCCTCCTCCTTTTCCGCATCGTCTCCCCCTTCCTCCTCTTCAGCCTCCTCCTCCTCCTCCTCCGCCTGTCCTCCTCCGCCGCCTCTGGACCCCTCAAAATGGCGAGATCTCATCTGAATCAAAAATAGGACGCCACTCCGCTGGGGCCCCCAGCAGCCCTCGAAAGTGGCGACAGCTTCGCAGATCGCAGCCCCGCAAGGATTGCGAAGTCTCCTGTTGGTCTGGGTAAGACGTCACTCTGCTGGACCCCCCAGATGCCCTCGAAAGTGGCGACAGCTTCGCAGATCGCAGCCCCACAGGGATGGCGAGGTCTCCTGGTGGTCTGGGTAAGACGTTACCGTACTCCGCTGCACCTCCCAGCGGCCCTCGAAAGTGGCGACAGCTTCGCCGATCGAAGCCCCCCCAGGAATGGCGAGGTCTCCTGTTGGTCTGGGTAAGACGTCATTCCGCGGCACTCCCCAGCAGCCCTCGAAAGTGGCGATAGTTTAGCAAATCGAACCCCCACAAGGACGGAGAGGTCTCCTGGTGGTCTGGGTAAAACGTCACTCCGCTGCAAAAACCACCCCTAAATATCATGAATATCCGTGCTTCCACATGGCTTCCTGGCGGAAACGATACACAATGTCATTGGCATCCATTTTCGCGCGGCTCCCCTGCGAAAGCCTCCCCAACTATTAGGAAGATCCGCGTTCTCATGGATGTTCCTGCCCAGCGTTTCGCCCCCGGGGGGCGCGGACCTGGGGAAGGGGCACGCGGGGGGGGGGGTGCGCCCGTCCCCAGAGAGCCAGCAAATGTCAAGAACATCTTTGTTTTCATGGGGGTCGTCGTCGTCGTCGTCGTCGTCGTCCTCTCCCTCCTCCTCCTCCTCCTCCTCCTCCTCGTCCCCCTCTTCCCCTTCGTCTCCCCCATCCGTCTCGTCCCTCCTCCCCCTCGTCCCTCGTCCCTCGTCCCTCGTCCCTCGTCCCTCGTCCCTCGTCCCTCGTCCCTCGTCCCTCGTCCCTCGTCCCTCGTCCCTCGTCCCTCCTCCCTCCTCCCTCCTCCTTCTCCTCCTCCTCCTCCTCCTCCTCCTCCTCCTCCTCCTCCTCCTCCTCCCCCTATTCCTTCTCCTCATCCTCTTCCTCCTACTTATCCTCCTGTTCCTCCCTCTTTCCCTCCTTCTGCTGAATCCGCGACCCTGGCACAAATCCCTCTGTAAGACCGGTGTCCACCTGGGTCAGGCGTATCGGCCAGCAGTCCCGCCCACTCTACTGGCGGCGTGCCCGTCTAGGGTCTTAAAGCGCCCAGGTGGGGGGCGTCAGCCCACGTTGGTGCCGGCGACAGTGAAGGGGCCCAGGGACACAAAAATAAATAAACACAACTAACAAGATTCCCCTATATTTTCCAATGTTTTCTGGGTTTTTGTCTTCCCCCCCACTTCCCATAATTTCCCGTATTTTTTGGGGGAACCGACCATTAATTGTGCCTGTGTTTTTTCCCCTCCTGAGACAGGGCGCACCTCCCCCCAAGAAAGCACTCGAAAAGAAGAAAAAACTAAACCCTCCCTCCCTCCCTCTCTCCCTCCCGCCCGTGCAAAAAGTTTTTGGTCTGACTAATATTATGCTAGCTGCAGTGCCGCCCAGTCTCGACAAGCCGTATGCTTCAACGAGGAGCCACTCCAAAAAATCCCTCCCTCCCCAGACCCCCGACGTCATGATTTTTTCATGACGCGACCCCCAGAGGCCTGGACCCCTTCCCCGGGACCGGTTCTTCGTTCTGAGTCGTTTTCTGACGGTCCCGAGGCCCGGTGAGGGCCCCTGGAGGCCGAGAATAGCGAAAAACCTCCCGCCGTGACTTTTTCGCAGCGCGAGGGGGTCTGGGCCCCTCCCTCCCTCCCTCCCTCCGCTTCGCTGCCCCTGGGCCTTGGGCGCCGGGTGCGCCTCCTCCTCCTCCTCCTCCTCCTCCTCCTCCTCCTCCTCCTCCTCCTCCTCCTCCTCCTCCCCCCCCTCCTCCTCCTCCTCCTCCTCCCTCCCTCCTCCTCCCTCCCTCCTCCCTCCCTCCCTCCCTCCCTCCCTCCCTCCCCTTTCCCTCCCTCCCTCCTCCGCTTCGCTGCCCCCTGGGCCTGGGCCGCCCAATTGCGCCTCCGGGCGCCCGCCGCCGGGCGCCCCCCAGGACCCGGGCGCCAGGGGCCCCGCCTCGCCCGCCGCCGGGCCCGGCGGGCCCGCGGCGCGGGCCTGGCGGGCCGAGGGGGCCTCGGCCACGCTAAGCGAGGAGGAACGAGGCGGAACGAGGAGGAAGCCGAGGTGGGCGAGGAGGTGTGCCGAGGTGGGCGAGGAGGGACGAGGAGGAAGCCTTCCTCCTCGTTTCCTCCTCGGCTCCTCGCACCTCCACCTCGCTCGCCCTCGCTCGCCCTCGCTCCTCGCCCCTCGCCCCTCGCTCCTCATTCCTCGCTCGTCGCTCCTCCTCCTGGTCGTCCTCGTTCCTCCTCGGCTCCTCGCACCTCCACATCGCTCGCCCTCGCTCGTCCTCGCTCCTCGCTCCTCGCTCCTCGTCGCTCCTCGTCGCTCCTCGTCGTCCTCCTCCTCCCCCTTTTACGTCAGACCGACCATCGGTAAACCTGTGGCGGCAGCGAAAAGGTGTGCACGCAACTCGACTCGAGCCAAAAAAAAGCAACCTGGCGGGCGCCGCGGGCCGTGTTGGTAGAACGAGCCGAGGAAACGCGTAGGCACTTCGTTGAGCAGGCGCCCGCCGGGTCCGTGAAGAAGTGCAGCTAAGGTAGCGTCGGCCTTGGTTGGACAGGACACGCGAGAGGACACGAGGTCACGAGACCCTTCCGAGGGCCACATCGCCACTGGAGCGTAAGAAGGCACGCGCCGCGAGGCACAGGACACAAGGGTACCCTTGAGCTGGCAGGGTCGACCTACTAGTCCGGGCCGGCTGTGCCTCAGTAGCCTCACCACGGCGCCCCGATCGTGTAAGTAAAACCCAACCCTTCATTATGGTTACTTGGTGCGGAATTGCACATTGCACACGCAAGTGAGAAATGAGGCATGGGGAGGTCGAGGCAATTGTGCTACTGATGTATAGTCGGCTGTGTGTGGTCAGTAGTCCACAAAGGGAACGAAAGGTCATTCCCCTACTGACGTGCCAAAATGGCAACTCACTGTAGCCAATATTCTGTCAACTGGGATAGGAAAGCGCTAGTCCGGTCAGCCAGGCACGAACTTCTTCTCTTGCTGCTATGTAAATTCAAACGATAGGTGGAGTTTCGTGATGTCGAGGCAATGAGTCGTGCTGCTGATATTGTCAGCTGGGAGAACAAAACGTAGAGTCAGGTCGGCCAACACCAGAAGGCTCCCCCCCCCCGTCGCATTGTTCAAGGCTTGCCTGTGAGGCTGGCCTGTCCTGAGTGAAAGCGGAAACACAAAGTAGCTTGATGACACAAGATGAATTATGCGATGCTGCTCAAGCTGCGCTAGAATCTCAATCCGTGACTGCATGACCGTCGAAAGTACGTATGATTGCTGCCGCGTGTGGGCAAACAGCGAGGTACATCTTTGTCGGGGACTCAAGTGCCCCTCTGAGGGCACGGTACGTGGAGGGTAACCTGTATCAGGTTGCCTCAAAGTGTCTAGCGTTGGTTCTGTATGCTGCAAGGCCCGCTCCGTGGGCGGCTGCAAAAAAAGGGCCACACCTTCGGCGTGCCTCAAACTATTGGCAATGTAGAAACCATGCGCTGTACCATCCATCGGTAACGACTATGCTGGCTACACGTGTGGGAAAAAAGGTTACGGGGCGTGGTGCTACTAAGGAAGGAGCTGTGCATATAGGCTGGCCTTCTGGCCGTGTGGCTGGCATTTAATGTTACAGGCTGGCCAGGAGCACATGTCTGAAGTGTGCGAAATGTGCGAGGTTGGGACGCTGTGAGGAGAAGAGAATGTGTGAAGTGCGCGGGAAAAAAGGGTGCCCTCCTGGGGCCGCTGCCCAAGGTTTTGGAGGATAACCCCAAACCAGCAGAAGATAATAGACCACCATTGTGCGGAAGAGCCGCGTGGAAAAGGGAGGATAGGCGCACAGCATTGCAGACTCAAGATGAGTCTTACACTAAAGCGAAATCGTATGCCGAGCAACCTTTCGTAAAGTAACGTGCGAATCGGGGGCTGCTACCCAGGGTTTGTAGGGCATCCCCAAGTCTCCCCCGTGTCACCCAGCCATCAAACAATGCAGGTGGTGTTGCTGGGGATGCTGATGGGAGCAGCCTGTTTCAAACTCCAGAGAGGTAAAGGTCATGCTGATACAAATGAGGAGGTATGTTTTTTTTAGGCGCAGGTATCGGGAGTTATAGAGGAGGTATGTTGTACAGGCTGCTTCCAAACTGCAAGCTAGCACGAACATGTATGGTGAAGAGGTATCGGGAGTAACATGCGCGAAAGAAAAAGCAAGCCTAGGGTTGCGTCCCAGGGTTTTGCAAGATATCCCCGAACCTGCAAGAGAAACTATACCAGCATCGTGCCAAAACAAACGCACGGAAAACTGAAGAATAGTGGATTGCAAGCCGGCGGTCTGTATAAACGGTCTGACTGATGGCCTGTCCGTACTACCTTATCAGTCGGGGTCCTTCTGCGGTAGTTGACCCACACGGGGAACTCGTTGTGGATGTTGCGGTAGGTCTGCAGTACCTTCTGAACTGGTAGAGGTCGGTCGTCATGCCTAGGTAGACCGATTCGTCGTGACGATTGTTGGCGTAGGCTTGGGAGTGGCCTTGTGTATCGTCACCATGCGTTTGGGCGGTGGCTCCCTGGATGGCGCTCCACGTGTGTTCGTTGGCGCTGTTGGGGTAGACCTCTAAACGGGCTTGGTATGTGCGTAGCCTGTCGATGTACTCCTGAAACGTGGGGTCTCCAGCCTTGTTGATGAAGATGATGGGTCGGTTGAAGATGTGTATATGGTGCTCTCCTCGTCGTGATGCTTCGTGGTGTGTTGCGATAACTGTAGCGGCGATCATCGGGAAGTAGGTGTCTCGCGTCGCCAGTGTTTGCGGTGCTAGCTGCCGCCATGGGATAGTCCCACCAGCCCTCTGGGTGTCGGTGGTTTAGAGCGTTTCTTCTTCCACCCCTCCTTCTTCCCCTTCGGGGAGGGGTTTACCCCTTCCCCTACCCCCTCCCCACTGGCCTGGACAAGGGGGGCCGCGGGTAGTTAGAGCGTCCAAGACGGCCCAACACGGCTCCAAGAGGGCCTCAGGGAGCTCACGATGACCTCCAAGATGGCTCAAGATAGCGCAAGATGCCTCAAGATGGTCCCCATGATGTTCCAAGACGCTCCAAGAACTCCCCAAGACGGTTCCAAGTGCCCACACGAGCATCATTAGGATGCATCCAAGAGGCCAAAATGCTTCAAAACCCTGGGGAAAAACAATGTTTTTGGTGTTCTCACTTTTTCGCTTGCGATGCACATCCGACGCGTCAAGATGGCTCCAAGATGGCTCAAGATAGCTCCAAGAGGGGCCCAAGAGAGCCTCAGGATGGCTCCAAGAGCGGCCACGAGCGCTCCAAGAGCGATCCAAGAGGGGTCCAGGAAGCGATTTTTGGAGCTCCTGGGGGGGGGCTGTAATTAGGGAACCCCACTTCCTTGGCCGATGTCCTCCACGATGGCCGCAAGAGGCCCCCAGGATGCCCCAAGAGGCCGCAGGATGGCCCCAAGATGGCCCCAAGAGGCCCCCCAAGAGGCCCCCAGGAGGCCCCCAAGAGACCCACAAGAGGCCCCAAGAGACCCCCCAGAGGCACCCAAGGGGCACAGATGGCCCCAAGAAGCGCCCAGGAGGCCCCCAACGGCCCCAAGATGGCCCCAAAAGGCCCCAAGAGGCCCCCAGGAGGCCCCAAAGAGGATCCCGAACGGCCCACAGAGGCCCCCCCGAGGCACCCAAGACGCCGAAAAGCCCCTCAGGACGACCCTCTACTCGCCTGGGCGTTGTTTCTGGACGGGCTGGTGGGGATACGCGAAGCGTCTAGAATTCGTATCCATAGCTGGGGGTGGATGTCGTCTTCTGGTGGGTATATGATATGTGCATTAAGTGCAGGCAGTGGTGGGTGTGCCAGTAAGTAGATGTACAATGGTGGTGGTTTGATCGTGGCGGTGAATGTAGGTGAGGGAGTCTTTGGCGATGCTGTTGTGTAATTTGTTTTGGGCGTGTTCGGCGGCTGTTGTGCGGCTTGATTGGTTAGTTCGACCAAGTGTGTGGTGGTGGCTTGTAAGGTCTCTGGCGTGGTGCAGTTCTTATTGTCGTGGTCGTCATGGGCTTCCTTCGGATCGTGTTGTGTTTTGGTTGCGAATGGGTTGTGTTATCCTGCGTCGAAGCTGCTGGTGGTGCCAGTCCATTAGGTTTCGTGGGCTGCTGTGTAATCTGAAGCTCCGCTGTTTGGTTGCGTGTGTCGTCGGTTGTATGTGTTGGGCTCGTCGGAGTGTCACTTGCTGTCCAAGGTGGCGGTAGCGTGGGTGCAAGCAGCTTGATTATGACGGGTTGTGCTGGTGGCGGCGGTTTGGTTGGTGTTTGCTGGGTCTTTTGTAGTGTATTGGTGTTGCTGTCTTTGTCGTTGAAACTGTCGCTGTCGTCGTACTTGCTGGTGGTGTGTCGCCTTGGGTCAAACGGATTGTAGATACGCAGTCACGCTGTAACAGGTGGGCTGTGCTGCGTAACCATACTGCCCAACCTTAATGATGTCGTGCTCGTCGTGGCAAGAGTTGAGCCATTGTGCGACGTCTTGTATGGCGACGGTATTGACATTGTCAAGCGTGGCGTGTCCCCCTGCGATCAGCGTGATGAGGTGGTCGTAGACCTTGACGACTTGTACTCTTAGTGTGAAACTGTCGCGGTATTGTGCCGCCAATGCCTGCAGGTTGCTGCCGTATCGTGCGAAGGTTGGGTGTTTAGGCGGCTTCTCGGTTTCTCGGTTTCTCGCAAAAGGTCTGCCTCGTGCTAGCACAAAACAGGCCATGAGATCCCGCCTTGACGAAGCTCATGCACAGGCGTCGCGCGGGCGCGCCGCTCTCTGGTTGGTGTGCTCCTCCTCCTCCTCCTTCTCGTGCTCCTCCTCCTCTTATCCCTTGCAGAGAACTCCTCCCTGTCTCGCCCCGAGGCTGGGCCGCAGGGCGTTTCGCCAGAGACTTCCTTGCCACTTGAACTCCTGATGTGAAAGGCTTCACACTAGCTTCGCGGCTGGAGGGCGGGTGGTTTTCAAACTGCGGCCCTCGCCGTGGCGTCGTGCGCACTCGTCTGAAACAAAACAGAGCGTCACGGATGGAGGGCGGGTGGTTTTCAGAATGTGGCTCTCGCCTCAGCGCCGCGCGCATTCGTTCAAACAAATGCAAAGGCTCCCAAAGCGGTGTTGTGGACCGGTTCAGGATTCTCAGGCCGCAACAATTACGATGATTCGCGGTGGTGAAGTCCCAGGAACGTTGTTCCGGCACGATTCAGGATCGTCAAGACGCCACAGTCAGGTTGGCTCCTGGCGTTGACGTTACGCTTCAAGATCTTAAAACAATTGTATCCTAACGGGGCCCTTCCCTCAGTGGAAATGAACCCCGTTGGGGGCCTATGAAGAGGGAGCTTCGAGGGACGGTTTATTCCAACACCGTTGATGAGCTTTTGGTTTACACTGGTCCTCCCCCTCCTCTCCTCCTCCTCTCCTCCCTCTCCTCCTCCTCCTCCTCCTCCTCCTCCTCCTCCTCCTCCTCCTCCCCCTCCTCCTCCTCCTCCTCCTCCTCCTCCTCCTCCTCCTCATCGTCCTTTTCCTTTTCCTGGCTCCTCCTCCTCCTCGTCCTTTTCCTCTTCCTCCTCGTCCTTCGGCTGCTGGCCGCGGGTCATGACGCCACTCGCCTCGGCACTATGTTCCGGCGTTCGCGGTGTGCTCGCTCCTTCTGCCGGAAAGGGGCCCTTGTCTCAATTTTGGCCGAAGGTTTGTGTCCCGCTCTCCGACTTCGGCCAGGTTTCACGGGAGTGGACTCCCCAGGCGGAGGTGGACCCGCGCGACGCGCCGCCCACGCTGTCAGTTCAGTGGCAGACGTCCAGGCGCGGCGCCCCTCCATCCGACCACCCCCTCTTCCCCCTCTGTCCACGAGCCGCACGCCCTGGCGACCTGCCAGCGGTGTGGTGTATCGTCTCGTGTGTGGGTCTCTCGGCGTCGATCAAGCCCGCAGGTCGTCAACGGGCTGTGTGCCGCCCGCGGCTCCAGGGAGGGAGGCGTCGTCCCGACGGTCTCGCGGGCGCCCTCCCGAGTCTGGTATGAGCTTCCCCGTGCGGGGGTGACCGTTTCGTGCGCCCAAGCTTGCTCTTGGTTGCCACATTCTACGCAATCGCAATCGCAATCTCCTCCTCCTCCTCCTCCCCCTCCTCCTCCTCCTCCTCCTCCTCCTCCTCCTCCTGCCCCCCCCAGCTTTCCCTCCCTCCCTCCCCCCCTCCCTCCCTGCCTCCCTACCCTCCCTCCTCCCTCCTCCCTCCGTCCCTCCATCCCTCCCTCCCTATCTCCTTGCCACCCTGCCTCCCTGCTTCCCTGCCTCCCTGCCTCCCTGCCCCCCTGCCTCCCTGCCTCCTGCCCCCCCTGCATCCCTGCCTCCCCTCCCTCCCTCCCTCCCTCCCTCCCTCCCTCCCTCCGCTCCTCCACCCTCCGCCTCTCCCCGCAAGCTGGGCCGCGCCCCTCAGCCGAGCAGGGGTGGGGGCGGGGGTGCCGCACCCCGGGGAGGGTCTCCTCCGGTCTTCTCTCAACGCCTCGTAGCTGCACACTGCGGTGGCATCATGGATGGTACGGACGGGCGGGACCCCAGTCGAGGTGAGCCGAGAGCTCTCACACTGCCCATCCCCACTCCGCGTTTCTGGTGTCCTCCCGGCACTTGAGGCAGCCGGGCTCCCCCTGGGAACGGCCCATCTTCCCCCTGGTCCCTGGAGGGGCGTTCAGCTGCAGCCTTCTCCTCTTCCGGGAAAGCCCGCTCCGCGGGTATGGGAGGAGGGTGCAGCTAGCCCTCCTGTGGTCTGGGTGGTGGAGGCGGAGAGGTCCCAGGGGGGGTCGCCCCCGGAGGTCTCTTGGACCGAGTTGCGCCGTGACGCTGCGGTTGCTGGATCCCCGAGACAGGCGGTGGGCTGTACCCCAGCCATCCCTGAACGGGAGGCGCTGCTGAAGGGGCTGTGCCCGCGGCCCCACCCGATGCCTCCCCAGGCCACCACCACCACCACCACCTCCTCCTCCTCCTCCTCCTCCTCTTCTTCCTCCTCCTCCTCCTCCTCCTCCTCCTCCACCTCCTCCTCCTCCTCCACCTCCTCCTCCTCCTCCTCCTCCTCCTCCTCC
>CAUYUJ010007002.1:1040950-1068450 GCA_963575745.1 Prorocentrum cordatum
CTCCCTTTCCTCCCTTTCCTCCCTTTCTTCCCTTTCCTCCCTTTCCTCCTCCTCCTCCTCCTCCTCCTCCTCCTTGTCCTCCTCGTCCTCGTGCTCCTCCTCGTGCTCCTCCTCGTGCTCCTCCTCCTCCTCCTCCTCATCATCATCATCATCTTCCTCCTCCTCCTCCTCGTCCTCGTCCTCCTCCCTCCTCCTCCCTTCTCCTCCCATCCTCCTTCGTGGGCTCCTCTTCCTCCTCCTCCTCCTCCTCCTCCTCCTCTCCTCCTTTTCCCTCCTCCTCGTCTCCCTCCTCCTCTCTCCTCCTCCTCCTCCTCCTCCTCGTCTCCCGCCTCCTCCTCCTCCGTCCTCCTCCTTCCTCCTCCTCTCGTCCTCGTCCCTCCTCCTCCTCCCTCCTCCTCGTGCGGCCTCCTCCTCCTCCTCCTCCTCCTCCTCCTCCTTCCTCCCGGTCCTCGTCCTCGCCTCCGCCCGCCTCCTCCCTCCTCCCGTGCTCCTCCTTCCTCCTCCTCCTCCTCCTCCTCCTCCTCCTCCTCCTCCTCCTGCCCTTGGCTCCCTCCTCCTCCTCCGCCTCCTCCTCCTCCTCCTCCTCCTCTCCTCCTCCTCCCCCTCCCCCTCCTTTTCCTCGTCCTCGTCTCGTCCTCGTCCCATCTCCTCCTCCTCCTTCTCCTCCTCCCCTTCTCCTCCTCCTCCTCCTCTCCTCCTCGTCCTCTTCCTCCTCGTCACTCCTCCTCCTCCTCCTCACTCCATTCCTCCTCCATTCTCTCCTATCGTCCTCCTCCTCCTCCTCCTCCTCCTCCTCTACTCCTCCTCATCATCATCATCATCATCATTCCTCCTCCTCCTCCTCCTGCCTCCTCCTCCTCCTCCTCCTGCCGCCTTCCTCCTCCTCCTCCTCCTCCTCCTCCTCCTCCTCCTCCTCCTCCTCCTCCTCTCCTCCTCCTCCTCCTCCTCCTCCGGCCGTCCCCCCTCCTCCTCCTCCTCCTCCTCCTCCTCCTCCTCCTCCTCCTCCTCCTCCTCCTCCTCCTCCTCCTCCTCCTCCTCCGCTCCTCCTCCTCCTCCTCCTCTCTTCCTCCTCCTCCTCCCTCGTCCTCCTCCTCCTCCTCCTCCTCCTCCTCCTCCTCCTCGTGCTCCTCCTCCTCCTCCTCCTCCTCCTCCTCGTCCTCCTCCTCTTTCTCCCTCCTCGTCGGCGCCTCGCTGCATCCGTCGGTCGACCCTGACGCGCTGCCAGCCAGCAGCCTGTCCAGCAACGCCCTCGCCCTGTAGTCGTCCAGCGCCTCTTGCAGGTGGCAGGTCGCGCCCGCGTGGGGCGCCCCTGCCGCGCGGGAGAGATCGGGGGCGTGGAGGTGAGAAGGGGGCGTACAGGGAAGGGGGCGTGGAGGTGAGAAGGGGGAGAAGTGCCGATGCGACTGCAACAGTAACTACTTAGGGTGAGAAGGCGCCCGGGGTGCGCGGCCTCCAACCAACGTCGTGATCAATCACTCGAGAAGGCGCCCCGGGAAAAGGTGTCGAGGCTCCCGGGGGAAGCGCATCGAAAAACTCAGGACGTCGGAGGCCTGGGGCGCGGGGCGCATCGCGGCCGGAAGCCACGTGCGCGGCTGAGGGGCGCAAGGGCGGGGTGGGGGGCGCGTTGAAGAGATGACGGCGGGGCCACGCGATCCGGGGAGAGTCATCATAGGCACGGCCACGATCCCTGCCCTCCTCGCCCCCCTCTTGGCCAACCCCGACGGGGCCGAGAGCTGGGGCACCACGACGCGCCCCGAGCTGTGTGGGAACGGGCTCGTGGAGAGGACAGCGAGGACGACGAGGACGACGAGGACGACGACGACGACGACGACGACGACGACGACGACGACGACGACGACGACGAGAAGGGGTGGGTGGCGGTGGTGGTAGAGCCGTTGGAAGTCATCAGAGTCAGCTGTCAAACGCTGTGGACCCCTGGGGAACACTCAGGCTACTGTGAAACAGGAGCCGTCGACACTGCCGCCCGTGGAAGCCGCTCCAGCTCGTGCTGGACGTAGTCTCATTTTAGCAGGGATTTCCCTGCATAGCTATCGGATTCTCGTATGATGTAAGTTAAGCATTGTTAGGAGCCAGACCTCTCGCCCGAACCCCGAACGCAAGCACCGCTTGGGGAACACATGTCAAGGGGTGCGCTCAAGCTAACCTCTCATGGGACACGCTCGAGCACATCGCATGGCAACGTTCTTCTGAAAACGGAGGGGGGGTGAGGCACGGGGCGAACTCCATGCATGTACCAACACGAACACCTCTCTCGCAAACTTCGAAAACGTCAATCGATGCCCATGTCTGCACTGCTCTGCGAACTTTGCTCGCTGGCACTTCGTATTCATCGCACAGCCTACGGGACGAAAACCAATCACTTGTTTGCGAGCGCTGCTTTCCCTTGTCATACATGTCGTCCAACACAGCACCTTCTGGCTCTGATGTGCTGTCGCTGCCGTCGGAATCAGCAAAACAGCACTCGTAATCCCCCAAGCTCTGCAAGTGGTTCTCGACATCGCCCACGACGTGTTGCGGGAGACACACGTTGCTCGTTTCGTCTATGTCTTTCGTCTGGGAGCTGTCGGTGCACAGCTCCTTGATCGCGTTGCTCCGCTGGTATTCTGCCGTGCGCTGCCGGTTGCCCTCGAGGTTCTGCTGCTGGTCAACTATGTTCGCCCTGTCGTCGATCCGCCCCTGGCTGGCGACGTCCACGGTGAACTGCTTGTGGCCCGTGCCCCCATGGTGGTTCGTGTTCTCATCAATCAGCTCGTCCAGACCAGGAGGCGCCTGTGATCCGGCCGCGACGCCCGAGTAGAAGGCTCGGCACCTTGCCATGCACCTTGCGCGCCACGCTCGCGATGGCGAGGGGTAGCAGGATCATTGAGCTCTTGCTGGCGCTTGGCGCTGGGGCGCTCGTCCGACGAGCCGCAGCAATCTGCGAGAACCTGCTGGGGTCCGTCGGGAAATTCGCAAACATGCGCCCCGTCGTCCTCCCGAGGAGCACGAGGGAGGGGGCATTCCGGCGGCGCGCCCAGGGTGATGTTGTCCCCATCCTACGTAAGGACCGCGTCCCAGAGATAATGTCGAGCACCCCGAACAGTGTCAAAAGAGTGTCGAGACAGTGTCGGGCGGGTGTCTCCCAGCGCCCGACGCGTGAAAACCCTTGAGTTTCGGTACTCTGTTGGGCGCTCGAAATTCCTCCTGATGATCAAGGCTAAAGTAGGCTGGAGCATAATAAATCGTGGGCTTACGCCGCGCCGCCGACCCCTTGGGGTTCCTGGTAGGTCTCTCGGGGGCCTCCCGGCAGCACTTTTGAGGCCTCTGGCGGGCCGTTCTGGAGCCTCTTGGGGTCTCGCTTGGGCCTCTGGAGGGCCTCTTGGAGCCTCCCTGGGGGCTTCTTGGGGGCCTCTTGGGGCCTCCTTGAGGCCTCTTGGGGCCTCTTGGGGCATCACAAGCCCAGGGGGGCCTCTTGGGGGCCTCTTGGGGCATCACAAGCCCCCGGGGGGGGGGGCGACAGGCAGAGGAGGCCGGCCTGCCCCGGAGGGGCTCCGCGGGCCTCCGGGCCTCCCGGGGAAGCTGCCTCTCTCCGCGAGCCTGCTCCGAGGCCCCGCCGCCCTGCCGCCCACGCGGGGAGGCCGCCGGGCACTGGCGCTGCGTCGGGCCTGTCCCCCCTACAGCGGGGGATGTTGGACGAAAAATTAAACATAGTCCAGAATTCCACGACACGAAAAATAGAAGATACGCAAGAATACCCCCAAGTGGTCAAAAAATACAGGAAAAAACAGTCCCCAGGATTTTTTTGTTAGTGATTGTTTTTGACTATTCCCCCCATAGAGGGACAGGCCCGACTTCACACTGGCGAGGAGGGACGGGGGGGGGGCCGACCGCGGACGGCGAGGGCTGTAGCCGAACCTGGCCGTCGCTCGGACGTCCACTCCCTGTGTTTTTGTTGGTTTCGTGCGTGGCTTTTCCGCCAGATGATCAAAGACGCTCCTCGATGGTCCTCGCCGGAGGAAAGATGCCCACGTCCGAGCGATGCCAAGGAACCGAGGAGTGGTCTGGGGAGTGGGACCGGGAAAGACCCGAGGAGCGGACCGCGCAGAGGAGGACATCGTGCAGAGTGCGAAGACGCGGTCGCCATGGCGCGAAGGCGGGACTGGCCGGCAGCGGACGCGCGGCAAATACGGGATGATCGGTGGTTGGATGCAGCTGCACTCTGCCTTCGAAATGCTGATGCGCAAAAAGACCCGTTCCACATCCACATCAACTAGCGACCTGACCAATCACGCATTGCCGTATTGACCTGCTCCCGCGCCAACTTCGTGCCACTGCTTGCGCGCGCTGCACTCCGCCTCGCCCGAGTTTGGGACAGTGGGTGGTGGGAACTTTCCCGATATACTGACGCCGCAGTACACCGGAGACCCCAGTCGTTGAAGGTTGTCTTCTGAAAAACAACAGCACTCTTGAGTGAACATCCTTTAGCGAAACACTCTTCAGTGAAAACACGCCGGGGCAGGACCCGGAGGGCGCAGGCCCGCAAAAATCGCGGGCGCCACGAATCGCCCTGGCAAAATAGGAGGTCCAACCAACTTCCGCAAGGGACATTGGATGGGAAACAGTCCCAGTTCGCGCGATACTTCTGCCTTCCGGAGATCACGAGTGCACTCTGCGCGGCACCAAATGTTTGCTTCTGCTGCTGCACCTTGGCGGCGGCACCCGGCAGGAGTTGGGACCAGTGGCGCTCTCGCCGCCCGCCCACGGCGCACTCATGCAGGAACGGGTCTCGTCCTCAGAGGCGATCATGGGGATGGGAAGCGCTGTGATGCGCGGCGCGCGGTCGGCATGACCCTGACCGTGGCGGAGGCAGCGGCACAAAGCAGAAGGTGGCAGCAGGTTCGCCGACACCTGCTTGCCGGGGATGCAAAGGCGTGGTGGTACAGTTGGCTATCCCTCTTTCCCCCTCCCCCGGGGTCCACAATGCCGATTGAAGGGGCGGGGCGGGGCGGGGGAGCTGCGCAACGCGCCCCCAGTGCCTCCGGAGCCTCCAAAAAGCTCCAAAAGAGTGCAAACAGAGCGCTAAGACAGTGTCGAAGAGAACGTCGGGACAGCCCCGAGTAGCCCCACGACGACCCAAAATGACTTCAAGGCGGGCCACGAGACCCCCAAGACGGCCTCAAAGAGGTAAATAGTTAGGAGCAGGGAGACGGGAGGAAAAAACGGAGGGCGGGAAAAAAACCCTGGGGGCGGAAGGAAAGGGCGGGGGAGGAGGCAGAGAGACCCCCGACTTCCCTCCTCATGATCATCCTCCCACCTCGCTTTCCTCCTCGTCCACCCACTCCTCCCTCCTCCCCTTCCTCTTTCCCTCCTCCTCCTCATCTTTCCCCCCCCCCTCCCCCCCCTCTTGTCCCCCTCCCTCCTCTTAGCCTCCTCTTAGCCTCCTCCTCCTCCTCCTCCTCCTCCTGTTCCTCCTCCTCCTCCTCCTCCTCCTCCTCCTCCTCCTCGCCCTCTTCCTCTCTCCTCCCCCCTCCTCCTCTCTCCTCCCCCCTCCCGCCTCCCCCCCCCCCCTCTGCGCCTCCCCTCGGGGAAAGGGGGCGGCGGCGGGAGGGGCGAGGGGCAGAGGCCGACAAAGGCGCGCGCCTCGCCCCGCGGCGCCTGCGCCGCCGGCCCCGGCGGGCCCGCTGCCGGCCCGGTCGGGCGCGCCGGCGGGCCGCGGGCACGCGTCTCCGGGAGCGTCGGCGGCGTTCGCCCCCGAGGCGCAGCGCGGCAGGTCCGACCTCGGGGGGAGGCGGCGGCGAGCAGGGGGGGGGGAGCGAGGAGGAGGAGGAGGCCTCGTCTCAGGAGGCGGCGGGGCTGCTCGGAGGCCCTCGCGCGCCTTCTGAGCTCTTTCTGCCTTCGGGGGAGGCTCAGAAAGCTCCTCAGAAGCCTGGGGGGACTTCCGAGCCTTCTGACAAGGCCCGCCCCTTCTCACTTCCCCCCCTCGCCCGGTACCGAACCAGAGACTGGAATGTGAAACGATGGGCAAAAGAGAGGTTATCGTGTCGGCGGTGTGTAGCGCGCGTAGAGCGAGTAGTATCGCGGGTTTGAGAAGGGGCCCCTGCACATGGCAGCGGGCCCAGCGCAACCCTGCATTCCTTGACAACTGCTGTGCTACACATGCCCCTGCCTGACAATCTCCCGTTCGAGTCTGGTGTTCAAGCGGGTCCGTCGTGCCTCGTTAGCAGCCAGAACGCAAGCCGTCCAGACCACCAACAAGACACCACGAACCGACAAAACCAGTTGCAGCAAATAACGCGATGGTGAGCTGCGCTGTGTGAGGACCTTCTGCCGCAACCGAGCCCGTCATAACAAATTGGGGCCACGACCGCACAGAAAAGGCTGGCGGCGGACTCCTGGTGGAGCACAGAGCAGACGATTCGGGTGCTCGACTTCAGTCGGGCCTGTCCCCTTGCAGGGGGATTTTCGAGGAAGAACCAAAAATAGTCAAAACATCGACAACAATGGTCGAAAAGTAGGGGAACAAAAAGAGACATAAATATAAAAACTTGGGGGTCCGCGCGGATTTCTCGGATCGGCGCTGGGCCCCCCCGGCGGCGCCTCCGGCGCCGCCACTAGCGCGCTCCGCGCGCCAGGGAGGGGGGTCCAGCGCCGATCCGAGAAATTTGCGCGGACCTCCGAGTCGTTATGTTTATGCCACTTTCTGTTCCCCTAAAAATGCTCCAAAAATCGTCCCCCGAGAAGTTTATGACTATTTTTAGATGCTCCTGCTGTAGAGGGACAGGCCCGACTTAACACTGGCGAGGAGGGATAGGGGGGGGGCCGACCGCGGACGGCGAGGGCGGTAGCCGAACCTGGCCATCGCTCGGACGTCCATTTCCTGTGTTTTTTTGGTTTTGTGCGTGGCTTTTCCGCCAGATGATCAAAGATGCTCCTCGATGTCCCTCTACAGGAGGAATCCTGCAGAGGGACGGGCCCGACTTCATGCTCGACGCGCCGCGGCCTGCTGCCCCACGCGCAGACGCACGCCACGCCCCATGGGGGGCAGGCGAGGGGCCCCCGAGCCACCCCGCCCCTGCCTGGGGGCCCTCGCCTCCACCGTGACGTCGGGCCCGTCCCCCTACAATTATGTTGCTCCTGTCGTACTTAAGGGCCACATCCCAGAAATAATTTCGAGCACCGGGAAAGTGTCGAAAGAGTGTCGAAAGAGTGCCGAAACAGTGTCGGACGAGGGTCTCCCAGGGCCCGACACGTGAAAACCCTCGAGTTGTTGGGTACTTTTCTGGCGCTCGAAATTCTTTCTGGTGGTCAAGGCAAAAGTAGGTTGGAACATCATAACCCTACAGGGGGATCTGGGATGAAAAATAACGAATGCTCCAAAAATACCCCAAACATGCTCAGGCATACCCAAAACAGAGCCCCCAGACTTTTTGTGTGTACTACTTTTGGATGTTCCTCCCGTGGGGGGGGACAGGCCCGACTTCACTCCCCCGGGGAGGGGTCGGTCGGACGCTGGCTGTGACGCGGGGTCGTGCTCTGTTACCGAGGGAGGGGAGGGGGTCTGGGAGGGAAGGGACTCCGTGGGACTCTGTGGGGGGGGGGGGGGGGGGGGCAGAGCGGGGCACGGGGGGGGGAGGGGAAGGGGCCCCCGAGCCGCCCCGCCCCCTCCTGGGGCACTCGGCCGCGCGCGCCGCAGGGACTTTGGACGTGCCTTCGGGGCGCCGCAGGGCCCGACAAAAATATCCCAAGGGCTCCCAACTTCGCGCTGCGCGCTGCGCGAAGCGAGAAGTGCGAATTAACTTCGCGCTCTAGCGCCGCCTTCCAGGGGAGAAAAGGAGGAGGAGGAGGAGGAGGAAGAGGAGGAGGAGGAGGAGGAGGAGGAGGAGGAGGAGGAATCGGAGCCGAACCGCGAAGCGCAAAGAACTTCGCGCCCTCGAGGGCGCCCTTGAATATCGGCGTTTGCGTGCCAGAACGTTTTCCTTTGCGGAGCTGGGCTCCCTGGCGCGGACGGCCGAACGACCCCCGCAGCGGGACGCCCTGGCAACACGGCTGCCGCCGCAAAAGCTGCCCGCTTAACGCTGGTGTCGCGCAAACGCGGCGCCGAACAGACTGCGCCGGAGGAGAGGGGAGGGGGGGAGCCCAAAGCCACTCGCGTGGTGACAAAAATCACGACGGGAGGTTTGTCGCTGCTTTCGGTCTCCGGGGGCCCTCACCGGGCCCCGGGGCCGTCAAAGCACGACTCGGAATGAAAAACCGGTCCTGGGGAAGGGGTCCAGACCTTTGGGGGGCGACGTTGCACAAAAAAACAAGACGTCGGGGGTCTGGGAGGGAAGGGACTCCGTGGGACTCTATGGAGGGGGAGGGGCGTAAGGGGCGAGCGGGGGCCAAGGTTTTTGAGTCGGACGCGGGTCAGGGTCAGGCCCTGACTCCCCGGAAAGGATGGCAGGCAGCAACAGAGCCAGCGCAAACAAAAGCACTGCCCAGACGAGCAAGACCTGAAGAGTACGTGCTGGTGAAGTCTCTTGGAGGAGAAACATGGGCAAGGAGAAGGGTCTGAGGAGAAAGGGTGGAAAGAGAGGGGGGAGATACAGGGAGAGACAGCGAGATGCAGGGACATGGATGGAGGGGATGGAGGAGAGGGAGGGAACGGGTCAGACCTCGGGGCCCTTCGAACGAAGATCTTCTCCTCCGCCACGCCCGCGACCGCGTGCAGGCCCAGCTCCCCATGCCACTCCACCTCGATGTCCGGGGGCAGCTCGGCCCCTCTCGGGGTCGCAGGCACCAACGCCAGCATCGGCAGATCGGCGTTCTTCGTGGGGGAGCTCGGGGAATCACGTGGGGCCTTGGGATGCGCGGGGCCTCGGGGAGCGCACGTGGCCCTGCGCCGGGCCCGCCGGGTCTGGGGAAGCCCGCGGGACCTCATGCAGACTGTGGAGCCACCCAGACATCCTCCGTCGTAGGCTCCCGAAGGTCTGGTCCAGACCCCTCCCCCAGACTGGTCCTTCATCCTGGGCCGTTTTCTGACGGCCCCGGCGAGGGCCCCCGGAGGCCAGAAGGAGCAAAAGCCATCCGCCGTGACATATTGTCGACTCGAAGACATTTTTTCCCAACCATCCTGTGGTGTTGGGTCCTCGTTTTGAAGAGACGGTGCCCAGCGTTTTCCTTCCTTCCTCCCTTCCTCCCTTCCTCCCGCTGCCTCCTCCCCCCTCCCATCATCATCATCAACACCCATTTCGACACACCCCTCACACGTTTCGTGGCTCCGTAGGGAGCTCCACCGAAGGCCCCAGTGCCCGCGGCCGCATGCGTCCCCCACACCCATTTCGGCACACCCCTCACACGTTTCGTGGCTCCATAGGGAACTCCACCGAAGGCCCCAGTGCCCGCGGCCGCATGCGTCCCCCACACCCATTTCGGCACACCCCTCACACGTTTCGTGGCTCCATAGGGAGCTCCACCGAAGGCCCCAGTGCCCGCGGCCGCATGCGTCCCCCACACCCATTTCGGCACACCCCTCACACGTTTCGTGGCTCTCATAGGCATGAGCTCACACCGATAGGGAGCTCCCAGTGCCCGCGGCCGCATGCGTCCCCCACACCCATTTCGGCACACCCCTCACACGTTTCGTGGCTCCATAGGGAGCTCCACCGAAGGCCCCAGTGCCCGCGGCCGCATGCGTCCCCCACACCCATTTCGGCACACCCCTCACACGTTTCGTGGCTCCATAGGGAGCTCCACCGAAGGCCCCAGTGCCCGCGGCCGCATGCGTCCCCACACCCATTTCGGCACACCCCTCACACGTTTCGTGGCTCCATAGGGAGCTCCACCGAAGGCCCCAGTGCCCGCGCCCCGCATGCGTCCCCACACCCATTCGGCACACCCCTCACACGTTTCGTGGCTCATAGGGAGCTCCACCGAAGGCCCCAGTGCCCGCGGCCGCATGCGTCCCCACACCCATTTCGGCACACCCCTCACACGTTCGTGGCTCCATAGGGAGCTCCACCGAAGGCCCCAGTGCCCGCGGCCGCATGCGTCCCCCACACCCATTTCGGCACACCCCTCACACGTTTCGTGGCTCCATAGGGAGCTCCACCGAAGGCCCCAGTGCCCGCGGCCGCATGCGTCCCCCCACACCCATTTCGGCACACCCCTCACACGTTTCGTGGCTCCATAGGGAGCTCCACCGAAGGCCCCAGTGCCCGCGGCCGCATGCGTCCCCCACACCCATTTCGGCACACCCCTCACACGTTTCGTGGCTCCATAGGGAGCTCCACCGAAGGCCCCAGTGCCCGCGGCCGCATGCGTCCCCCACACCCATTTCGGCACACCCCTCACACGTTTCGTGGCTCCATAGGGAGCTCCACCGAAGGCCCCAGTGCCCGCGCCCGCATGCGTCCCCACACCCATTTCGGCACACCCCTCACACGTTTCGTGGCCCCATAGGGAGCTCCACCGAAGGCCCCAGTGCCCCGTCCACATGCGTCACCCCCACCCATTTCACACGTTTCGCACCCCCCCCGCATGCGTTCTCGCACGGGCAGGGTCATCACCACGGTGGCGTGCCAGGGGCGCACCATGCGCGAAGGCGACGGGGCGGGGGAACGGCGCTCCGGGGGCGGCCAGACCTCCGGGGCGCGAGCAGTCCGCGGCCAGACCATCTCTCGGTCCTGTGGACTCTCGCCCTGGGCCGTCGGCTGCCCGGCGCGCTGCTCCCTCGGTCGACGTCGCCCAGGCGTGATCCTGGATTGCGGCCGCCACGAGGTAGGGAACGGCAAGAAGGAGGACGACGACTGGTGGCTGGAGCTCTACGTGCTGCTCTCGCGCGCCACGCGCCACGAGGACCTCCTGCTCATGCGGGCGCCGCGCATCGAGTTCTTCCTGGCAGGGCCGCCGCAGGGCTTGCGGAAGCAGCTGGAGCAGTTTGCGGCGCGCACGAAGCGGTGCAGGAGGGAAGCGACGGCCCTCGCCAGGGAGCTCGGCTTCACCGAGTTCATCCGCGAGGCCTGACCTGAGGAGCGTCTCCCCCGAGCCGCGCCTTCTCTCGACTGCCCGACTAATTGTTTGGCCTCGCGCCGCGGACGACCCGCGCGCGTCGCTGGGACCCTCTCGGGGCGACCAGCGCGCGTCGCGGGAACTCCGTGCTGCGGGGGGCCCGGCGCCTCGTTCGCCCGTCGTCGCTCTGCCCAGCGGTCAGAGACTTGCCCGCTATCAGCCAGCCAGTTAGCTAGTCAGCTCTCTCTGCTTCGCGCAGCGGACGACCCGCGCGCGTCGCTGGGACCCCGCCCGGGGCGACCAGCGCGCGTCGCGGGGACTCCGCGCTGCGCTGCGCCCGCAGCCTTGGATTTTGGAGTGCGCGGGCAAAGAGGAAGGAAAAGAAGAGCCGAAAGCGGGCGCGATCCTCGCAAGAGGCGTGCCGACATGGGCGTCGCGACGTGCGGACGCTGCCGTCGGGGTTCCCGCGGAAGCTGCCTGCGGCGGCCACGCCCAGTGTCACGTGTGTTCGGACAGGCATGCTCGACACTTACACTAGGCGGTTCCATGATCGCATTCATGCAAATATATTCACTCGCGCGCAGACCCATTCATACTCAGATTCCCTCGCGCTCTGACTCACCCGCGTTCTTTCTCTCGTAATCAGATCTATCGTATTCCTTTGCGTTGTGTACCCCGCCACATTTCGGCACACCCCTCATGCGGTTCGTGGCCCCATAGGGAGCGCCACCGAAGAAGATACTCACAATTGCGATACTCACAACTGCATATGGTTGGGTCCTTCGCCAGGATAATTTGTTGTTTTGCTTCAACCGGCGCGATGAAGTTGGACAATTTCGTGGCATGGTGACTCCTCTCCACAGGCTCCGCCGTGCCCTCCAAGGGCCTGGCCTCTTCCTTGGCCACGTGTTGACGGCACTGGAGGTGCAGACTTCGCGAGCGGAGACCAGGCTCCGTGACTGACCAAGCTCGTCTCGACTCGGAGGAAGTCTGGGCAGCCCGAGGGGCCTCGGGAGGACTGCGGAGCCACGGGATCGCCGAGGAGCCCCGAGAGGGCTGCGACGCCCTGGGCCCGGGCAGCCTGCGGAGGCCACTGGGGCGGCGGGCGGGTCGCGGGGGAGGGCACGAGGCCGGCCGGAACGGCGCCCGGGAACCCGCCGGCCCCCCGCTGCGGTGCTGCCGTCCGCGCGAGGAAGGGGGCGCCGAGAACCGTCCTGGCCACCCTCCTCCTCCTCCTCCTCCTCCTCCTCCTCCTCCTCCTCCTCCTCCTCCTCCTCCCCCTCGTCCTCCTCCTCCTCCTCCTCCTCCTCCTCCTCCTCCTCCCGGTCGGAGTGGTGGTCAGGAATCGGCGGCGCGTCGAGGCGGAAATACTTAGCGCGAGGGGGGGCAAGGCGTCTGCAGGAGCCGGCGGGGGCCCCTCAGAGCCCCCCTCGGCCGTCCGAGAAAGCATCTCTGGCTTCGGAGGCCTCCCGAGACTTCTACGCACAGGGCAGTTTTTTTGTCTAATCCATGGGAAGTTAAACACATCGGATGTTTAATACATGATTAATATATGAATGAATGTATGCATGAACTCATCGTTGTTTTTAATACTAAATCCCTGCATGCTTAATACATGATCCGCACGCGGAGCATGTATTAAAAAAAACGGCACTGAAAGTCCCCCCCCCCCGCTGCCTTCTCCCCTGGGCGCGCCGCCGAGATCGGATGTGTTGAAAGAAGGCAACGATCATGACTGAGACTGAACGCATAGACGTAAGTGTCGATCATGGTCATCGTCCATATTGGTCATCATCAGTTCGTGGATCAGCCTGGCGAATCGGCGACGGCTGGCATGGACCATTGCTTAGATCGGCGTCGACAAGATCCCGCGACCCTCGGGGACGCTCGATGCGCTGAGAAGAGAAAGACTGCTGGTGGGCATTGCCAGTGACCAACGCCTGGCAAAACAATGGCGCCGAGCGAGGCAGAAACCGTGCGAAATCATATGGACAACTCGCTTTTAACTTTCCACATGCTGGTGGGGGGCGCGAGGTAAACAACGAGAACAAGGAAGATGGCGATGACAACGAGACGACGAGAAGAGGGACAAGGAAAGCCAAAGGAAAAGCAGTGACGGCCGCGCGGTGCGCAAACTGAAGGCGAGAACCAGGACGGCGACCAGAACCTGTAGGCCTGCGACTGGAGAACGATGCCCGCACAAAACTGCTGTGGTAGGCTGGGGATCCCCTACACCAAGGATTCTCTTAGTGCAATGCCGCACCTCTCCTGGGGTGCAATCCGACTAGCTGACGACCATCCAGCCGTAGCGACGAGGGCGCTCAAGGACGAGCAGCAGCCTATCGGCACAGTCACCGTGCTGCCAACGAGGAACGCAGAACAAGGAGCGAAGGGGCTTTTCTGGCCACGGCGACCCCTGGCCACGTGGAGGTTCCCTGGCCAAAATCAAGAGAGGATATTCCCGATTGTACTTCCTCCTTCTCCCTCCTCCCTCCTCCCTCCTCCCTTCTCCCTCCTCCCTCCTCCTCCCTCCTCCCTCCCTCCTCCCTCCTCCTCCCTCCCTCCTCCTCGTCCTCCTCCTCCTCCCTTCCTCCTCCCTCCTCCTCCCTCCCTCCTCCTCGTCGTCCTCCTCCTCCCTTCCTCCTCCTCCTCATCCTCCTCCTCCTCCTCCCCCTCCTCCTCCCCTTCCCCTCCTTCTCTCGTCCTCGTCCTCTTCCCGCCGCCTCCTCCTCCTCCTCCTCCTCCTCCTCCTCCTCCTCCTCCTCCTCCCCCTTCCTGAGCCCAGAAAGATCCTTATTTCGGCGTCTTGACTGCATCGCTTCCCCCCGTCCGAGCTTTCTGGGCCCCCGCCGCCTCTCTGGAAGTGCCTCGTGGTCTCCACCGCCACGATAACCTCGCCGCCGCCCAGCACGGGGCCGACGCGGCCGCCCGCGCCCTCTGGGGAGGGCGCAGACCATTAGCCCTACGCCGACCTGGGCCTGGCCAGCATCGGTGTTTCTGCACCCCCGGCAGGTGGATCTCTCGAGCGTGCCCAGACGTCCTCCGACCAGCGCTCCTCTGGACCCGCGGGCAGCCTCGCGGCCCGCCCCCAGAGATCCGGCGCGGCGACCGAAGTCACAGCATCGCGAGAGCTCGGGACGAGGGCCCTGAGCCCTGCCATTCCACGGCAGTCTTCGAGCCAGACTGGTCTGCCACGGCCCAGGGGCCCGATCCTGCGCGACATCGCCCGGGTGCAGAAGAAGAGACCTCTATGGGAGCCCCGGGGCGCGAGAGCGCCTCTGTGGGGGCCGGGGCGAGGGAGCCCCAGGAGGGCCGCGACCGACAGAACACCAGCCAGCCAGAGGCGAGGCCAAATTTGGTCACGTCCTCGTCTTCGTCCTCGTCCTCGTCCTCGTCCTCGTCCTCGCCGCCTCCGCGGCCGCCGTCGTCGGCGTTGACGACGACTCGCAGCGCGCGGTTGCTCCGATGTCACCCTCCTCCTCCCTACCCTCCTCCTCTGTGAGGTGGGGATATATCCATGTGAGCCGACTGGGGGGCCGAGGATTCGGGACCCCAGCGGGCGGTGGGTTGGATATTCCCCAATCAGAGCTTGCCTCTGTAGGGCTCCCAGCGGATTCTTACGGTTAGGTTAGCTGCGCCGCCGATTTCGGCGGCCCGCCCGGGTGCCCGGGTGCCCGGGTGCCCCATAACCCTATAGCCCTATAGCCCTGCAGCCCTCTGGCTCTATAGCCCTATAGCCTTATAGCAAATAGCCCAATAACGCTACAGCCTTATAGCCCTATATATAGCCTTATAGCCCTCTAGCCCTCTACACCTGTAGCTCTGTAGCCCTCTAGCCCTCTAGCCCTGTAGCACTCTAGCCTTCTAGCCGTCTAGTCCTCTAGCCCTCTAGCCCTGTAGCCCTGTAGCCCTATAGACCTATAGACCCATTGCCCCATAGCCCTCTAGCCCTCTAGTCTCATAGCCCAATAGCCCTATAGCCCAACAGCCTTCTAGCCCTATAAACCCAAAACCCCATAGCCCCAACAAGCATTATGATTGGGGTTTCTCTCCGGGACCATGGGTACTTTGTGGCCCACATGGAAACATTGTGGCCGCAAGCGGGGACCGAACATATCCAGATCCGCCGCGTGCCAAGGTCCCCGAAAAAAGATGACCCAGGCGGTGGTGATGGACAAATCCCCACCTCGGATCCTCTTGCTCCTCCTCCTCCTCCTCCTCTTCCTCCTCTGCCCTGCTTAAGTACCTGGCCCCGATTCCCTGGCCGTAGTCCTCGTCATCTGCAAGGTCTGCTCTTGCGGAGCAGCTCCAGGCCACGCCTCCATTCGCAGAGGCGTCTGCTGTGCGCGCCGCGTCCACGCTGGACCCCTGCAGAGCGTGCACCTCTGGCTCCTCGTGAGGGGTTCAGAGCTGGCATTATTTCGCCGACGGCATTTTGAACATCAGTGATCCGATCTCCGTTCCCACTGACATTGCATTGGCTCTACTGGCCGATTCCCCCCCAAGGTGGGAATCGATGCTGCTTCTCTCGAGTTTCGCAGGAACTGTCCCCAACCAGGGCGGGGCTGGCTAGTAAGGCCGAGATATCATTCGGAAAGTCCTCTTGGTTCTACTCCTGTTCTATCGAAAACGTTATTCGCTGGGGCCAAATTCGCGTCGGGCGCGCCCGCCCCTGTTCCCCAAGGCCGGACGAAAAAACACACGACATTGATATTTTGGGGATTCGGTTGCATGCAGTGAGAGGCTTGCTAACACAACGGCTGCCCTCCTGTCGGGCTGCAAGCGAAAGGTCGACGGCCAACCGGCTGCTAGCATTCCAACGCGCATCTCATGGACGGGGAGCGGCGAGCGCATCGGCAAAGCCCCTTTTCGTCGACGCTCGCTCGCCGACGGCAAATCAGCCGCCAATCCAGCAGACCCAGACCCCCGTGAGTCACGATTTTTCATCATGGTCGTATTGTATGTTTCTCCGCGATGTCTTGACATGTGTGTTTCATGGCTCATTGTCTTGGTTTTGCATTGATTGTCTCGACTTGTTCTCATTCACAGCGCATGACAAGACCCTGGCAAGGTCTGGTAACCCCTATCCAACCTCGGTAAGCCTCGACAGCCCTTGGCAGGCCTCGAGCAGCGTCGAGGCCTGTCGAGGCTTACGGATCTTGTCAACTGTTGAACGCTGACCGATTGGATCTCCAACTTGACAGTGGTTTGGGTGTAAGTATCCTATGATGGACACTAAAGGGCTCCCCGCGCGCGCGGAGTTCTGCCGTGTGCACAATCGCACAATCGCATAGTCGCCATGTTGGTATGGGAACGAATGTGAACGCTCAGCGGTGGCTAACAAGATTTCGGGTGACCCGCGCGGTGGGCGGGTCATCCGCCGCGCGTGCGCGAGCTCACTGCCCCCGTTTTTCCTTCTCCTCATCCGCCTCCTCCTCCTGCCCCCCCCCAATGAAAACAAAAAGGTGGAGGAGGAGGAAGAAGAGGAAGAAAAGGAGGAGGAGGAGGAGGAGGAGGTAACCGATGACGACGACGAAGGCAACGACGCCGATGACGACGACGACGACGACGAGGAAAAACATGGGGGAGGAGGGGGGGAAAAGGGGGGAGGTTTTTTGGTTACTACAATTGGCCTCGTTTTTGACTGGATACACTTGGTCTCGTTATTTCGTTCCTGCAAATGGCTTCGCTCTTGAATCACTATACGTGGTCTCGTTTTTTGGTTACTACAGTTGACATCGTTTTTGACTTACTACACTTGGCCTCCTTTCTGGCTGTTACAGTCGACCGCGTTTTCGACTTACTGCACTTGGCCCCGTTGCTGGGTTACTACATTAGGCCTCTTTTTTGAGTTACTATACGTGGGCCCTCTTTTCGCAGTTTCGGCCAAACTCATGTACTACAGTAGTGAACTAGCTCGTGGTTTCGACCAATTTGCCACTCTTGGCCTCGTTTTAGGTGGCTACAATTGCCCTGGTTGGGGTTGCTACAGTTGGGCTCCTTTTTGAATTACCAGTTTTTCCCTACCTAGGCTCTGCCTGGAGGGTTCTTACTCGCTGGGCTTAAAAGGGGCCGGGCAGTGGGCTCCGCCCCGGGCGGTTCCCCCGGTCCCCGCCCCGTGGTTCCCCCAGTTGCGACCCCTGACCTTAGCTTTGCGTATCTCATCTTAGCTTAGCTTAGCCTAGCTTCATCTTAGCTTCGCGTAGCTGTAGCTTAGCTTAGCTTCGCGTAGCTGTAGCTTAGCTTAGCTTAGCTTAGCATATCATAGCACAGCCCAGCATAGCATAGCGTAGCGTAGCGTTGCATAGCATAGCGCAGCACATCACAGCATAGCATAGTATAGCGCCGCATCGCATATCATAACATAGCCTAACATAACATAGCGCAGCCTAGAGTAGCATATCATAGCGCAGCATATCATAGCATAGCATAGTGCAGCATAGCATAGCATAGCATAGCAGCAAAGCAAAGGCAAAGCAACAGCAGCAACAACAAAGCAAAGCACAAGCAACGCAAAGCAAAGCAACATCAAATCAAAGGAAAGGCAAAGCACAAGCAATGTGCAACAAGACGATCAGAGAGCCCACCCGGTGAGCGAATGCAGAAATATGCGCGTGTGCGTGTGCGAAGGCAAAGCAAAAGCAAAACCAAGCAAAAGCAAAAACAAGCAAAACCAAGCGCAACCACGACGATGAGAAGAAGAAGGAGGACGGCGTTTACCGTTACTGCGAATGCTGCTCTTCTAGGGGCTCCACCTCCTAGGTAGGGTCGCACTGGGGTAATGTCTTCGCCCCGCGGATGCCGGAACTGTTTTGCTGCACCTTCCCCCGCGGCGCGCCGGGGGAACCCAGTGCCGCGGGCCCCCGGCGAGTTCTCCGGGCGCGGGCCCCTCCCCGGACCTCGCCATCGCTCGGACGCCCATTCCCTCTGTTTTTTTCGGTTCCGTGCGTGGTTTTTTCGCCAAATGATCGAGGATGCTCCTCGATGGTCCTCGCCAAGGAAAAAACGCACACGTCCGAGCGATGCCAAGGGACAGGCGGGGCCGCGCGGGGGGTCGCCATGCCGCCGACGAGCGGCCGGGCGGCGAGCCTCAGAGCGGGCCGCCCCCCCCGGGAGCGGCGGGGCAAGCGCGCCGGCCACCGCGGGCGCAGCCCCGGCCCGCCCCGAGCGGGCCCCGCCCCTCCCAGGGTTCCAGGGCTGGCAGGAGCCCCAGACCACTCCACGGCGCGAGAGCCTAGAGGGCCTTAAAACTCCGAGGCCCGGGAGTCCACAGGCGAAGGGGGGAGAGTGGGAGGCAGAGGAGGAGGAGGAGGAGGAGGAGGAGGAGGAGGAGGAGGAGGAGGAGGAGGAGGAAGGGGAGGGGAGGAGGGGAGGAGGAGGAGGAGGAGGAGGAGAGGAGGGAGGAGGAGGAGGAGGAGTAGGAGGGAGGAGGAGGAGGAGGAGGAGGAGAAGGAGGAGGAGGAGGAGGAGGAGGGAGGGGGATGAGGAGGAGAAACAAGTTGAGAGAGGGGGCAGATTTTGTTGTTGCGGGGATCACGCGCGCTGCCAGTAGCTGTGGCTGGACAAACCCGAAATCTCCACGCGCCGCACCGGTGACGCGCGTCACCCGCGCGCGCTCGGTGACCGCAAGGGACTCGCTTTATGTTTCTCGCAAACGGGATGTCTTTTCTATACTCGGGAATGTGTTTAAAACGCATGCTTACTTCAGAATGATACAGGTCACCGCAAAGGATTCACTGCAACAGTCCAGGCCAACATGGCGGCTTTCTGATTGTGGGAAGTACACATCTCGCCACGCGCGCGGGCGCGGCGGGTGACCCACCCACCGCGCGGGTCACCCGAAATCCTGTCGGGTACCGCTACAGGGTTCATTTTAACTTCCTGGGCGACATGGCGGCTTTCCCTATCGCATACATTACAAAACTCGCCTCGCGCGCGCACGCGCGGCGGGTGACCCGCCCAACGCGCGGGTCACCCGAAATCCTGTCGGTCACCGCTCAGGGGTCACTGCGGTTTCCAAGCCAGCATGGCGATTTTCCAACCGTGGACATGACAGACCTCTCCACCACAACTCTCCACGCGCGTGTGCGTAAGGGATTTCTGCATGGATCATGCACGAAATTGTACACAACCCATGCTCACTTCAAAATCCAATCGGTCACCGATTATGGCCTCACATACGTTTCCAAACCGGACACTTTCCTATCGTGGACACTGCTGAACTCGCCACGCGCTCGCGCGCGCGCGACGGGCGACCCGCCCACCGCGTGGTTCACTCGAAATCCGGTCGGCCACCGCTACGGGTTCACTGTAGTTTCCATACCAACATGGCGACCATTCGATTGTGAACATTTTGCTCCCCTTTTTCCCCCGCGCGAAGTGCAAGCCCATGACCAGCCTCGCACACATCAGCTGGTAACATCGCCTCGCAGCGGGCGCCGTGCGCGAACTGATGGCGGCAAAGCCTCGCCGCAGGCGCCATGCGCGAGCTGGTGGCGGAGACGCTTCGACCAACGAAGCTCCCGCGGGCATCGATGGATAGTGCATCGGTTTACCGCTAACGAAGACGGAAGACGAAAGAAAAGAAAAGAAAAGCCAGGAAGAGGGCGGGCGGACAAAAAAAAAACCTAAATTGACGGCGGGCGGACGAAGAAACGGAAAACGCTCGAGAGCTGCCGAGCTGCGCAGGAAGTGAAACGCCAGGAATACCAATGTGTTAGGCTGCGCACAAGAATCACCTCAGTCCAGCTTGAATAGCCACGTCGCGAGCATTCCATGGGGCCCAAACGGCCAACACTATAAAACCGAACACAACGTCAAGAGAGGAGGCCCAGGAGGAGGAAGGAGCACGACAAAGAGAGGGAGGAAAGGAGGCGGGGGAAATGCTGGATGCTTCAACCCAGAAGCTTTCGTAATTAAAGTGAGCTCGCATTGGAGAAAATTTCTGCTGGGCCCCCTGCGGAGCAGGTGGATGGCCGAAAACTGCACCGGCGAGCGGACCGCTCCAACCAGCGCCCCAAGCTCGCGCCGTAGCGCCGACGTGGGCCGCCAGACCCCCGGGGGCGGCCTCTCACCTCCGAACCCGGAGCCTAGGCCCCAGCACCGCCACTAGCTGGGCAGCAAAGTAGCAACGCAATTTAACACTTCACATAACAACCGGCGCTGGACCCGGGACCTAGGACCCGGAACCGGCGCGAGATCCGCGACCGGGGACCAACGCGACACCCGGGAGACGGGACCGGCGCGAAACCCGGAACCCGGGACCGGCG
This sequence comes from Prorocentrum cordatum, assembly GCA_963575745.1. Lineage (NCBI taxonomy): Eukaryota > Dinophyceae > Prorocentrales > Prorocentraceae > Prorocentrum > Prorocentrum cordatum. The sequence continues at coordinate 1,061,209 of CAUYUJ010007002.1, forward strand.
CCAGACCCGGACCCGGACCGGCGCGGGACCCGGGACCCGGAACCCGGGACCGGCGCGGGACTCGGGACCCGGGACTCCGCGACCCGGGACCGGCGCCGGACTCCGGACCGGCGCCGGACCCGGGACCCGCGACCCGGGACCGGCGCGGGACCCGAAACCCGGGACCAGCGCAGGACGTGAGACCCAGGACCCGGGACCAGCGCGAGACCTGGGACCCGGGACCGGCGCAGAACCCGGGACCCGTGACCCGGGACCGGCGCGGGACCCAGGACCCGGGACCCGGGGCTCGGGACCGGCGCGTAACCCAGGACCTGGGACCCGGGACCGGCGCGGGACCCGGGACCCGGGACCGGCTCGGGACCCAGGACCCGGGACCCGGGACCGGCGCGGGACCCGGGACCCGGGACCTGCGCGAGACCCGGGAAGCGGGACTGGCGCGAAACCCGGTGCGCCGGTCCGGGTCCAGGGTCCTGCATGCGCCGGTCCCGGGTCCCGGGACCGATGAGACCTCGCGCGCCCCTCTTGGGACTCTCCTGAAGCCCATTTTGGTTTCTCTGGGACCCCTCTTGGAACCCTCGTAAGGCCCGGTTGGAAATCCCTTGGAGCCAGAAGAGCCGACCCAGACAGTGTGAGAGGGCTCTCGAGGGGCACCAGGAGTGGGACAAGAGGGCCCCAACAGGGCTCCAACCTGGGCCTCCTTCTCTTAGAGCCCTCTTGAGGCTATCTTGAAGCCCCCAAAGGGCTCTCTATTAGCCCCTAGACGGGGCCAGGACAGGGTGGGCCGGTCCTTGAGGAACGACGAGACGCTCTCGGAGGAGAAAAAAAAGGATCAGGAGAGGAAGCACGTTTTTTTACACAAAAGAACGAATTTGGGGGAACAAAACGTAGAGCAGGAGGAAGAAGAGGATATGAGGGAGTAGGAGGACACCGAGGCGGGAAAGGAGGAGCGGAAAGCGCACGAGAAGGAGGAGGAGAAGGAAGAGGATGCGGGAGGAGGAGGAGAAGCAAGAAGAGGAGGAGTAGGAGGATTAAGAGCGCCCCGGATCGGTGGCACTGGCCGGAGGCCACTACAATAGCAACGCAACACTTCACATAACATCAAGCCATGCGCCGTGCAACATAAAAAATAAGAGCGCAATGGCGCGCGTGTGCGAACGCGGGGGAGGGAGGGGAGGGGAAGAAGGGGGGAATGGAATGGCATCTGTTGCCGCGCGTGTGAGTCCGGCACTCGTCGCTAAGCCTGCCGTCGGAACGCGCCGTGCGTCGCCCCGGGCAACCCCCTAGGCCTTGTCGCCGCTCTGTCCTGGAAGTCCCCCTCCCGAACGCCCGGGCCACCACCGAGGCAGGGAACCGTCCCTCAGCAGGGGGGGAGGAGGAAAAGAGAAAAAAAATGGAGGAGAAAGCGGAGAGGAGGGAGGAGACAGGTGGGGAACAAGGAGTGGCCCCGAACCCCACAAGGCGCGAGGTTCCCGGGGGGCGAGCGCCCGAGCGCATTGGGATGGCCGAGGGACTTGTTGTAGATATGCGAGTTGTAAGTGCGAGGTGTTTCCCAATACGCAATCATCTCCCAACTTATACGTACGATAACGTGACCATAGTGCGCATTCGTATGTATACATGTTGGGAAGTGGTCAGCGTCATGCCACGCAACACACATCATATAATACGGATTACATGTCAACCAAACAAATGGGGTTAGCAAGAAAATACCTCCTATCAAGTACACGTGGTAAGTCCAATCAATTAACTTAAACAATTTGCACGGGAGACGGGGGCGGGAGGAAACGGAATGATATTGGCGCAGCGATACAGAGAGAAAGAGGACGAAAAAGAGGGAGGGGGCGAGGAGGAACCGCAGGAGGTGGGGCGGAGAAGGAGGGGCGATTCGGAGCAGGGCCGCGAGCCAACGGCTGATCCGTCACTTGCAGCGACTGATTCGTGTTTGTTTGTTATACCCAAGCGCTGCGGCAGAAAGAGGAGGACGCAGAGGAATACTCAGATTATGCTGAGCGGCTGATCCGATGCAGCGGCTGGTCCGCTTTGTGTTTACCTCCCTTGTCCCCGAGCGCTAAATGCAGTACCGCGCGCGAGCTGTTTCCCTCGCGGAACCAACCCGTTACCCTGCGCGCCCCGTCGGGCACCAGGAGTTCGGGCGGTCCTGTTCCATTCCATTCTGAGTGCCCACCCATTGGCGAACGACTCACCAGCGCTAACTTCACCACCACCACTGCTAAAACGGCGCCAACGCACGCGCGCGCATGAACCTCCATTGCCACGTCGCGAATGAAAGTGGCAGCGCCTGCTCTGAACAACAATCCCCGCCACTTCATCTGCCTGGATACCCGGCGCGGCTGGGCAAAAGCGCAAGACAACGGCTGGCACGGCTGGCGCACATCCATGGGGTCGCTAAATTCACCCATCGCGTTCTTGCCCATAGCTGGGGGCTCCTTGACGAAGAACTGCTGTATCGCACTCTTCTCGAATGCTTCCGCGTTCGCGATGTGAGTCGTAGCCTACTTCGCGTGTTCTGCTTTTAAGTCCAATAATAATAATAACAAAACAATCTCGTGGACCAAACGGTCGAGAATATGTCGTCTTCCTGATGAGACCCGCGCGCCACTGGCAATGATGCCCCACGACCATGGCGTCGACGCCGCGCGCGGCCTTGCGCGAGTCGAGGAAACGGCCGACGTCGCGCCTCATCTTCTCTCTCATCGCGAGAGGCGCCGAGTCGTGTTTCGCCTCGTTGACGTCGCCCACGACGTCGCACAACCCGAGGAAACTTGCGCTCGCGCGACCTTGCGGGCAGACATAGTCGATCGCGAAAGAATGAATGAACGGGCGCGCGGTCGGCATTTCTGGCGCCCCCGCGCGGAAGATTCCACCTGCTTGCCGCGGTTCCCCCCCGAGCTGCTTTGAGGGCGTCTGCGAATTATGCCCTGGATGGCCCTCCCGGGCCCCAGCGCCACTCAGCCTCGGCCAACGCCCTGGGGCAGCTGAGCGAAAATCCATGAGCGCATGGAGCGGGGGAGTTCATGGGCAGCCTGGTCCCTGCATCCACGGCGCCGCCCGCCAAGTAGACGCGCGTGCAATCCCGCAGCAGCGGGCGAGAATGCGGGGGCGCGCGGGCAAGGAGAGCCACGTCGGCCAGCGCGCCGAGCTCATTCAACGAGAACCCCATCGACGTCTGCGAAGCTGTCAGCGAGGGCCCGCGCCTGCGCACCGCGTCCAGAACGTCGCGCGTCCGCCGCGCGCCATCGCCCGTCATCGGGTCGAATCGCGCGGGGTCGGAGCAGGCGGCGGCCGCGGGGCGCGTACCGGCCTGGAAACTGGCAAGTGGACCAGCCCCACCATATCCGCTCAACTTCGCGGCGTTCTTGCGCGATATGGAGCGACGCCGGACCCCGCCGAAACCGTCGCATCAAAGAACGCCTTCGTCGCCGCTCCGTCGCCGATCAAATGAAGAACATAGGGCGTGCTTGACCGCCCAGCGACGCGCTCGCGCCTGCCGCGGCGACGCCGCCGGTGCCGAGCAGGGGCGAGCGAAGGGGCGCCCTGGCAGCCGTTGGAAATCCCCCCTGCAGATATTTGGCAACGGCGGCGCGAAGTACACCAACATGCAGCCGTGCCCATTCCGCCGCTCCGCCCTCAGATAGCGCGCCATCTCGAGGTGTGCATGTGTAGCAATGCCAGCACGTATAGTATTTCGCTTGTTGTTTAATACCACGGCATCGCCAGGCGCCGCGTCGTCTATGCAGAGCGCGAGGCGCCGTGGCCCGTCGAAGCCAACAGGCGCCCTCGGCGCTGCATTCTGGAACTCCTCCCTGGAGCCCTCGCAGCGGGCAAGACACCTCGAGGGTGGACGTCGGCGCTCGGCGATGGCCCAACCCAAATTATCACCGCTCTTCTTATGCACTGGCAATTGAATAAAGACGCCATCCAATGACGCATCTGCGCACTCCCGCGCATCTCGCCGAGTTGCCGCGTCGCTGAAATGCAGCCTGCGCAGCGGGTCGAGAATCCATCGCTCGGCGTCGGGGACTTCGGCCGCCTCCGCGGCCGAGGGGGGGGCGGCCGCCGACCGCCCGGGCCCGGCGTGGCCGCGGGCGCATTCGAACGCCAATGCGAACCTCCCCCCCTGCCCCCCTCCTCGCCCCCCTCCTCCGCCGTCGCCCTTCCCCGCCGGCGGGAGAGCCGATGTTTCAGAGGCGGGCGGATTTCCATGGCCTGGGCTGGCTTCTGGCCCCCCCGGAGAACAGAGAAGGCTTTGGCCAGCCAGTCCGGAGAGGCATTCCTGCCCACTTTCCTGAGGCCCGACATCCAATGCAAGTGGAAGGTGCAAGAAGCGCGCAGTCACCGCGCGTTTCACCGCACCCCCCCGGCGCAGAAAAAAAGGAGGATGGGGGGGGAGAGGGCGGGGGGGCGTGGAAAAGGGAGCATGATGCAACGTTGTTGTCTAGCGGCTGATCCGCCTCGCGGTTTACCCGTTTGTTTCGCCGCGTTTCTTGCCCGCCGCGCAGCCGCTCGCTGAATTCATGAGGAACTCACCCGCGATCAAGCGCCATGGAAAAGCGGGCGCTATGTCGAGCTCGCACAACGCGTCAACAGCGAGCAAATTCAGTCGAAGATCGCGCGCGCCATCTGTCGCGCCGCCCAAGCCACGGCGCTCTGCAAGGCGATGCGATCGCGCGATCGCTCAACGTTATCTACATGGCACAGACATTACAAATATACTAAGACCATATCACAAAACACACCACACTACACACATACAACTGATGCGACTTACTCGCAGTGTCCTGAGACGCAGGCGCCCCGAACTCCCGTGATCACGCGCAAGCAGTACTCCGCACATCGATTTTCGCAGGCAGCTTGGAATGGAGCGCGGCAGCTTCGAGCGCCTTCTTGACAAGCCCACCCACTTCGTCTACGGAGGTAGTTACTTCACACATGCCCCTCTCGACGTGGACCTTTTGTAAACTCAGCGTGGACCTTCTCGAGCTCCTTGGCCTTTTCTTGGCAGGCTCGATGCCGTTATTCGGCAAATGGATCGTCATCTTATCCTCGCGGTCAGCCTGGAGTTCATCTCCAGCGCCCTGGTTCGCGGGCGGCCACCCTGGTTTCCGGCAGCGGGCGCGGGGTTCCCACAGCGTCAGCAGTCGCCTGCCCCCAAAAAGCCCGTCCTCCTTGTCGGCGGCGCCACGCCAGCGCCCTCCGACTCGCTGAACAAGTCTGACCCTGTCACTGCGAACTTGGGCGCCCGAGTTATCCGGGGTAACTCGGGTCCGGGGTAACTCGGGTTTGGATTCCCGAAAAACGAACCCGAGTTATCCCTGACCCGAGTTACCCCTGATGATGTGGGGCTCTGACGAACATGCCGTCTCGAGCCTGCGTGTCCCCTCCCTCCTTGACCCGGCCGGCATCCGGCTCGGCGTCGGGCTCCGCAGCAGCACCGCTCCTGCTGTCGGCCGTGTCTCGGCGGCCAGCCCAGGGGGGAAAATAAGAGGGGGCGCGGGCCTTCTCGGAAGGCTCGGACGTCCTCCCGCCTTCCTGAATTTGCCCCGGCGACGCAAAACCTTCTGAGAGGGCCGGAGCTTCTGAGAAGCCGCGCCGCCCTCTGAGAAGGCCTCCTCCTTCTCACTTCGCCTCCTCGCTCGCAGCCGGACGTTGCTGGAGGCCCGCTGCCCCCGGCTAGATGAGCCGCCCCGGGCTGGGCCGTGGGCGCTGGCTCAAAAATGGCCTCGGAGCACCCCGAAAAGAGCACCCAAGAGGCCAACATCCGACAACAACCGAAAGCAAATCACGGTTGGCTTTCCGAGGAGTCAAGATGGGTCCGAGATGGCCCCAAGAGAGGCCCAAAAGCGACCAAGAACGTCCAAGGAGCGCCCCAAGAGGACTCCAAGAGGCGACGTGGGGGGCTCTCGAGGGGCGGGGGGGGGCAAGTAAGGCTTCCACCTGCTTTGAGCGACCTCCTCCAAGATGGCCTCAAGAGGGCCCCAAGGGCTCCCAAGAGAGCCCCAAGAGGCCCCCAAGAGGCCCCCAAGAAACCCCGATAGGCCTCCCAAAAAGCCCCCAAGAGACTCCGAGAGGCATCCAAGATGCCTCTGGCCTTCTGCTCCCCCTCATCATCCTCCTCATCTGCCTATCCCTGCTCCTTCTCCCCCCTCCGCCTCCTCCTCGTTCTCCTCCTCTTCCTCTTCCCCTCCCACCTCCTCATCCTCATCCATTATCCGCTTTCTCTCTGAAATGTAACAGCTGCCTTCTTCCTGCCCTTATCTGATCACCTCAATTCTCCTGGGCGGCGTTTCTGGATGGGCCCGCATGGATCCGCGAAGCGCCAACAGCTGACCTGACTCGGGCTGCGCAACTGCGCTGGCGCGGCGGCGCGGTTTGCCGCAAGCATCTATCTTGCGATTATCCGATGTTCAATACTGTTGTTGTTGATGTTGCTCGTAGCAGTACTCATACTAACACGTATCGTGTTACCCATCCTCACCACAACAATGATTGTCCTATGCCCCTATGCCCCCCTCACAATCAGATTCCTCTTCATCAGACTCATACTCAGGTACACCGTTCTCAAAAGTATGTTCCTCGTCGACAGAATGAAAGTCCCCATCTCCAGATTCATTCTTTTCGCCGTCACCATCACCAGCATCCTCATCCCCATCAACACAATCATCATCACCACCATGATCACCATGATCACCATCATCAGTATCCTCATCCTCCTTATCCGAATCATCCTCAATATCACCACCAGCATCCAGTTCTTCATCGCCATAACCAGCAATCACCCCTAACCATCACCATCAACATCATCATCACCATCACCACCATCATCGTCATCGTCATCATCATCACCATCCTCAACCTCACGCACATCATCGTCATCGTCATCATCATCACCATCACCATCCGAACGCAAGTATCGCCATCATCATCATAGTCACCGCCAGCTTCACCATCAGCATCGCCATCAACATCATCATCACAGCCATCATCAACATCAGTATCGTCATTCTCATCATCATCACCGTCACCACCATCATCACTACCACCAACCACCACCACCATAAACATCATCATCACCGACATCACCATCATCATAATCATCACCATCATCATCATCACCATCATCATCATCACCACCACCCGCACCATCATCATCACCATTATCACCACCATCATCATCACTGACCATCACCATCACCACCATCATCATGCTCATCACCGCCATCA